>CAUYRH010093478.1:0-12929 GCA_963574655.1 Perodicticus potto
TTTTTTTTTTTTTTTTTTGAGACAGAGCCTCAAGCTGTCGCCCTGGATAGAGTGCTGTGGCATCACAGCTCACAGCAACCTCCAATTCCTGGGCTCAAGCGAGTCTCTTGCCTCCACCTCCCAAGTAGCTGGGACTACAGGCGCCCGCCACAACGCCTGGCTATTTTTTGGTTGCAGCCATCATTATTGTTTGGCGGGCCCAGGCTGGATTCGAACCCGCCAGCTCAGGTGTACGTGGCTGGCGCCTTAGCCCGTTGAGCCACAGGCGCCGAGCCTGTTCTGTGCTACTGTTACTCCCCTGACACTCAGCCCCATGTCCCAGCCCAAGGCTACTTGGACACATTAGTTCTGTTTCCTGCTCTAAGAGGAAGCAGAGGGGGAATGGGGAGCTGCCTTCGCTGGAGACTGGGGTATCCCTGCCCAGATCTAGCAGGGTTTCACTGTTTTCAGACCCTTGGTAAGTGACCAGCAGATGAGTACTGGTCCTGGTGGCTGGGTTCTTGCCACATTCTGACCTTGCCCCAATTCCAGGTAGGAGGGAGAACTATATACCTGTTCCCCTGATCAGGGATCACTGTGCTCACTTTTCAAGGCCCCAAGTCAGGCTCCAGGATCCCCTCCCACTCCCTACCATTCCTGGGAAGAGGCACAGGAGGGGTGACATCCGGGCAGTGGGCCGGTGGGCATTCCCAGGCAGGTCTAATGAGGCATGTGAAAACCACAGAAACTGCCTTGGTGGCAGCGCAGTCAATAAGAGGACAGGGGCGAGCTGCGCCAGCGTGACAGCCGAGGCAGCCGTGGGTGACGAGCCCTTCGCTGGCGGTTGCTCAGGTAGGCAAGTGTGCGTGCCGAGTCATTCAGCTATAACAACCCTAATCTGCTCATTACCACCGCCAGCGCTAACGAGTGACTCAGGCCCAAGCTGCCAAGGGTCCCTGCCTTTGTAACCTCCATTCCACCCTCCCCCTCACATCTGTGCAACAGCTGGGTTCCAGGACAGCCAGTTCCCGGCAGGTTCCGGTAACATCTGCTTTTCCTAGGGGAGTCAGGCTCCTCAAAGGTTGCGCTTAGGGAGGTTGAGCCTCTTGGAAGGGCAGGGGCACAGCTAAGCTGCAACTGGCTGGTATAGGGAGCTCTGAGCCCCACTCTGCTCCCTACTAATGCGGCAGGGGTCCATGCTGGGGG
The DNA here is from genome assembly GCA_963574655.1 of Perodicticus potto. Lineage (NCBI taxonomy): Eukaryota > Metazoa > Chordata > Mammalia > Primates > Lorisidae > Perodicticus > Perodicticus potto. Next base: position 1,186 of record CAUYRH010093478.1, read on the forward strand.
CTCAGGAGGTCTGGGGCCTCCCTCTCCTTGGGCACTGACAGAGGCTGAACGCTGTGATGCTCCCTAGTATTGGAGCTTCAGTATCTCTGTCTGCATGATGGAAGGACTGGAGGGCTCCCTTCTGCTTCTCCAGCCAACCAGACCTACTGCAGAAAGGTGTTTTTCCTACCTGGGGCCTGGGGCTGCTGAGTGTTGGAGTTGGGGTAGGGGATGCATGAGAGGACGGTTGGACCACTGGAGTGCAATGGAGGGGGCAGAGGCACAGCCTCCGCACACTTTGCCCACCCAGCCCCAGCCTGCCCATCAATATTGGGGTTCTCAGTCCCCCTCTCCTACTCCTGCCTTGCTGTTGGCTGCCCCTTCCTAAAACTGGGAAGAGTTGTCAGGACCTCGGTGATAACAACAGCAGCCAAGGCTTACTGAGCAACCACCTTGAGCCCTGGGAGGTCACTCAGCAGTCCAGTTAGGTTGGTGTTATCTTCCTTAGTTTCCAGATGAGAAACCTGAGGTACTAAGGGTCACATAAAGTCACACAGCTGGCAAATGGTAATGTGACTCTGGACCTTCTCAGTGAATGACAGAGTCACATGTGGCCCCCATGTATGGTCCGAGATTGAAGGCTCCCCTTCTGTAGAAGGAACACACCAAGGCTGGGAAACCTGGCTGCCTGCTTTGGCGTTGTGCCCACCTGGCACTGAGCAGACTCTCAGCAAGTGCTCGGGGCATGAAGGAGTCATCGGACAGATGCTTAAAGCAGAACTGCTTTGGCTGCAGTGAAGAGGGGGTCCCCTGGCAAATTGCTAATAAACCTCTTTCCAGGCCTCTCATATTCAGAGAGTGGAAACTAGAGTGGAGAGGCCAAAGGGACTCCCAGGGCCACCCATCAAGTCGGTGGCAGAGTCAAGATTAGAAACCACATGGGGGGACTTCTCCAGGGGAGCAGGGCTGGGACCAGCAGGAGAAGACACTGGGGGTGAGCTCCCCTCCCATGCCCCAGGCCCCTTCCTCAGGCTGTACTGGAAAGATTGAGAAAAGGGCCAGAGACGCAGCCTGTGCTGAGACCCCAGTGAGCAGGTGCTTGAGCTCCATGGGCTCCCAGAAGCCTGTGCCCTGTTGGGGACTCTCGGTGGCTTGCTCCAGGGACAGCCCATGCGTGTGTAGTACAGGGCCACCTCATTCCCCACTGTTGACACACCCGGCTCTCTTATTCCATCCGCAAACATTGGGCCTGGAGAGACCGTCTAATTGGCTGGCGGTGTCCTGCACCCAGCTCCCCTCCTTGCTTAAACAGACAGCTCTGTTTGTCCTCTCTGCACAGTCACCAGCACCTCACTGTCACCCAGATTCCTGCCTGGTCAGCAGCTCACCCGCTCTTAACCCCATAGAATTCCCCTGTTAGAGCTGGAGAAGCCCATGGAAAACTTTTAGGACGACCCCAGCCCTGAATGCCAGCAACATCACCTCCAGTTTTATAGCTGAGGACACAGAGGCCCAAGAGAAAGGGGACAGAGGGGCCCCAGGGCTGTGCAGAGCAGGAGGCAGGGACAGCACCCAGGCACACCTCACCAAGTACAGCACCCGAATCTGGCATCTTCTGTTCCTCTCACCAGGACAGCCCTTCCTCAGTGAAGCCACAGCCACCACCTGAACAACAACCTTTACTGTAGCTCCACACCTGCCCTGCGGTTGTCTCCATCACGACTCATAAAACCCACTGCCTTTGCCATCACCCTGTAAGTTCCTGGAGGCCCAAACCCAGGCCCCCAGAGTCCCCAGCTCCCAGCACAGGGCACCCAGAGTGAGGGCTCCACAAGGACTGGGGAAAAAAATCAATCAGTGGGCCTCCAAATCCCTGTCCCTGTTCCCCTAGGCCAGGACTATTCTCTGAGAGGCTTCTGGAGCCCCCTGTTCCAGAATCCCAGTGGGCTTTTAAGACTGTGTTCTCGTTCACTTCCCCAGCACCTGGGCACAGCCTTCTCTGGGCTGTTGTGGGTGAGTCACTGGCAGGCTGTAAACAACTTATGGAGCACTGGCTGTACCACCAAGGCCTTGGCACTCATCCTAGCTGTGCCAGGGGGATCTAAAAGAAGATGTGGCTCCCACGCACCCACGATGGAAAGGAGAAGGTGGAATAGAAACAGGGGGGAGGCTTCCAGATTTGCATATCAACACGTGCGCAGGAGTCTGTAAAGTGAGAGGCCGAAACAGAACCTGGGGTGTGTGGAGGGGGGATTAATCAGGAAGCCTTCCAAGAAAAAGGGACCTGCAGCAAGGAGCTGGGGTGGCTGCTGGGAGTTTAAAACCCACTAGTACTTACTGAGCACCTACTATGCAGCGGCCTGCTCCAGGGCTGTGGATATATTGCAGCAAACCAGAAAAGCAGAGCGGGGCAAGGGAGGGTGTGGGGCAGCTGAGTTACATATCACTTGAAGATACTGAAGAGAGACAAGACCTTGGAGACCTTTTCAGCCATTTGACAGATGGGGACACAGAGAAGGCTGAGGGTTTGCCTGATGTGGCATAGGGAGACAAGGCAGGGGCAGACCCCCAGGCCTTGCATGTGGGTTCAGAGGTGAGGTTGACACCTTTGGCCTTCAGAAAGGAGGGGCTTTGACTTTCAGGAAGGCCTGGAGTTCAGGTGCTCTCCACATGGCCCATGCAGGGGCTTCATTTCCATAGTCAAGGGAGCACTAGATGAGGGCAGGACCTCACTCCTCTTGCCCCTAATAGCAGGAGTCCCAGGGCACCCAGAGAAGCAGCAGAGGCTCACAGGGAAAGCCAGGCTCTGGAGCCACTCAATGTGGAGATTCCCAGGGCTAAGCCTCCTCCATCTGTGCTGAATGGATGGGCTGCTCTCATCCCAGGCCCCTGATGGCCTTTTTAAGACTGAAAATGATGCCTCTTTAGTCCCCCAGGAGTTACTAGCTGGGGCTGCCAGGATGGTCCGATGTCTGAAAACTCAGACTTCTTCCAGCCCCAACCACAGCCCCAGCACAGAGCTTTTTGCTGGCTGAGTGACTCCGTTTCCCTGGCTTCAACAGCCTCGGCTGCTGCAGGGTCAGACTGCGGGCACTGACATTTCAGAGGCTTTCGCTCTGCTAAGTGAACATCAGACACAGATTACTTAGCTGCTGAAATTCGTGGCTGCCTCCTACAAGTAGTTTGATAAGCTTTTATTGTCACCTCCCTCTGGTCTGCATCCCATGTGGCAGCTTGTTCATCTGGAGCCGGGACAGGGGGAGCTGCCAGGAGCAGCGAGGGGGGCAGTGGATGTTTACAGAGCCCTGGCTGGGTGCAGCTACCCAGCTGTGTTACCTTGAGCATGACACCTGCCCTTTCTGGTCTCCCCTGGAAATGGCTCCCAAAATGTTACTTAGCCTCCCTGTCCAGCTTGACCCCCTCTCTGGTCCTCTTCTAGGTACAGTCCTGGGCTCTGGACAAAGTAGCCTATTCTGAGGTCACTAAACCAGCCCCTAGCCTTAACCCCTGCCCCAGACAATTTGTCATTCAAGCCCCTTCCACCTCTACCCGGAGCTCCTAGGCTCCTTCCCCAGTGCTACCCGTCCCTTCTCTGGGCTCCTGCCACACCTTGTCCAGGCTCACTCTGGACGGTGTCCTGGACCATTGTGCATGTGGGTGTTCCGTGGGGCTGTGCTGGGTCTTCTTTGCCATTGGACCACCTGCACAGGCCTGGCACATAGTTGATCTCTATAGACGGCCATTCAATCACTCACTCATGCAACCAACAGCTCTTGGGGGAAACTGTGCACCCAGCACCATGCTGGGTCCTAAGATACAGATATTAGAAGCTAGTAGGGCACAGCTTTACCTTCAAAGAGCTTTCAGTCTGATGAGGAGAAATATAACTACAAACCAGGTGTTTAATGCCCTGGTCGGGAAGCCCAGGAAGGAGTGGGATCATACAGTGGGGCTTCATAAGCCTGGGGAAACCAGGGAAGGCCTCCTGGAGGAGGCACCATTTACATTGAGACATGAAGAATTAATAGGAGTTAGCCAGATGGGAGAACCAGCTCCAGGAAGAGAGAGTAGCCCAAGTAGAGGTCTCAAGTACAGAGAAAGCACAGTGTATCTTGGGAACTTGCAGGAGTTGGGGTAGCCTCTGCTCCTCCTAAATGACTGGCTTCTCCCCACTCTCTAATAAAGAAGGGAAGATGTGGCTCGGCGCCCGTAGCACAGTGGTTATGGCACCAGCCACATACACCAAAGGTGGCGGGTTCGAATCCAGCCCTGGCCAGCTAACCAACAATGACAACTGCAACAAAAAATAACTGGGCGTTGTAGCAGGCGCCTGTCGTCTGAGCTACTTGGGAGGCTGAAGATAGAGAATCGCTTGAGTCCAAGAGTTTGAGGTTGCTGTGAGCTGTGATGCCACAGCACTCTACTGAGGGCAGCATAATGAGACTCTCAAAAAAAAAAAAAGATGGGAACATGATTCCCTCCCACTGGGTGGGGTTCCCAAACCCGCGTCCCTGCCTGCAGAGGCCAGAGAACTCCCAGGTGGCTGGGCATTTGCCTCATGCCCCTAATTTGCCAATCTCTTCTCCACTCTGAGCCTCAGTTGTCTCCTCTGTGAAATGGGGTGGGACACTCACACCCACACATGAACATTATGAGAGACCCACAGGAGAGGAGAACAGGCCCAGAACGCCCCTGCCCAGCTGGGATGCAGCCTGGATTTAGCCTGGGTCTTCCAGGGAGTAGGGACGCGGGAGCTCCTGAATGCCAGTGCCCACCACTCTGAGCCCAAGCTCAAACCCCTGGCTCACCTCCCATCTCCGGAGTCTTTCTCCCTGGGCCCCCTCACTCCCAGCCACGTTGGATGGTGATAAAAAAAGAAAAGAAAGAAATGGTCCTCCCACTGCCTGGCAGGCATGCCCACGATGAGAAATGCCGTCTTGGCTGAGCGTGGTCTCTGCAGAGCCCTCACCACCCCCAAGCCTTACCTGTCGTGATCCTCCAGCTGCCCACCCCATCCTCTCCACCCCTCCCCCAACCTCCACCTGACTGACAGGGGCTAGGCATGGGGGTAAGGGAGCTAGGGAGTGAAAGTGGACCCCAGGGCCTGCTTGAGACAGGCCCTTCTTCCCTTCCTGGGTTACTGGGAGAAGAGGGGTGGGTAGGGAGCAGAGTCACAGCCAGCAGATACTCTAAGCTGGACTCAATTCCCAGAAGGGGCTGGGCCCTCCAGTTGGGGATCAGATCAGGATCAGATCATGAGAGCTAGGGACATCAGGAACCGTCTCATCCACTAAATGTGGAGACCGAGGCCCAGGAAGAGGATGGGGCTTCCCCAATCACCCAGCAAGTTACAGGAGGCAGAGGCAGGACTAGAACTCGGGCCTTCTGAATCCAGTCCTGAGGCTGAGCCCAGCAATAGGAATGCAACACAAGGTCGTCTAGAGGACTGCGACAAAGCCAGACCAGGCTGTCACTGGGGTCAGGACGCAAGCCTGACCACAGTTTCTGTTCCTCTCTGAGATGCAACAGCTGTGTTCCTGCCTCTCCAGGACGGTGCAGTGGCGGGGAAAAGAGATGGGAGTCCTTCCAGGAAGCCGGATTTCCAGAATTGCAGAAATGTGAAAAGGAACCTTCTGGATCACCTGTGGATGAGGCAACCGAAGTCCACGGAAAGGAATACCATCCCAAAGCTCAGACCCCAGTGACCAAAGCAGGTCTTCTGAATCCCTCCCTGTCCAGTGCTTAAGGGCCAGGCCATGGGTGAATCGAATCCCTGCTCTGACACTTGCCGCTTACAGGGCCTCTCTTTACTCCCTTGTCACTTAAGTTCTCTGAGCCTCAGTTTCTCCTCCAGTACCCTGGAGCCAGTGAGATTTACTACATAGAGTGTTACAAGGATTCAACAAAGTAACATGAGCACCAGTGGGGCAGACTTTGTCTCACTGTCACTATGTTCCTAGCACCTGGAACACTGCCCAGCACATAGTAGGTCCTCAACGAAAGGTTTGTTCCACAGTCCCCCGAAGGGACGCAGGGGAGTCTGGCTGTTGCAGGGAGAGGTAGCCAGCTATCCTATAAACAGTGGCTGTGTATCCTTAGGCAAGTCCTATGCCCTTTCTGTTTGGTTTCTTCCCATAGTGCAGGGATGGCAATGCTAAGTGATGCCTGAAGTCCTCCAGTTCAAGGATTGTCTCTCAACCCTGTGCTATGGCCCTGCTTGGGGGCAATGACTGTTACCCTTGAGATACCCAGAGGGAGGGGCACAGGGGCAGGGCTGGCCACAGGAGCTGGGAATTGGCAGTGGCCTAGCTCTGCCAGGCTTCTGGGAACCTGCACTCTATTAGGCTGCCTGCATGCAGGACACAGGAGTGATCAGAGCAGCCAGGCGTCATCAGGGCAGGCCCCAGCCTCTGCCAGGGCCTGAAAATGAAGCTGCTGGAAGATGCTGGCTGGCTTATTAAAGGGCTGAGGGGCAGGGATGGGGCCTTGCTGAGCACTTCCTCTGCCCCTACCCAAACCTTAACACCACCTGGCACTTAGTGGTTTTCCCCCACCAAGCATTAGGGAATGATAAAGAATATGGTGTCTCTCATAATAGTCTATGGAGCCCATTCCACCCATTAGCTCCTTGCAGGCCCCCTGTGAAGGAGGCTTTATTGCTACCTCCAGGTTGCACGGGTCGGGGTTGGAGCATGAAGTTCCAGGAACCAGAGGCCTCAGCAGGGCATGGCAGAGCAGGTCTCCATGTAGGACTGTGAGTCCCATCCCAGGGCTGCAGATACTATCTTGTGAACAGCCATGGTCTGGGGCCAGCCAGTTAGAGGAGTACAAGGCCACATTTGTCTCCATTCATCCTCCCTTTCCCTTCCCTACACAAACACACACACAGAGGAGACATCGTCAGCAGAGCCCCCTACCCCCTGAATTACAGCCTCTAGGAGTCCCAGACCTGGACCTAGAAGTTCACAACTCCAGAAAGCTCTTGGCTCTGTAGAGAGAAAGCAACATCCTGCCGTGGCCCTTTGGAGGAAATGGCCTCCAGAGCGCAGGGAGGAAACAGGAAGGGCCAGGCTGGGGCGGAAGTCCTTAGGGCGTGGCTCGGGGGAAGAGGCGCCGGCCCCAGCCCTTCGCCTTCTCCCTGTGCTAGTGGGCTCTGCCAAGAGAGTGGCCAGTGTAGCCCTCGTTGTGGGCTGAGCTGAGGACTGTCCTGGGCTGCAATGGTGGGTCTGTCCTGAGTTGGCTGCTGCCCGCCTGAGAGCTTTTTTTGGGATCCCAGTTCACATGGTGGGAGCTGAGCCCTGTGGTTGGGGAGTAAGAGTCTTCTATGGGTCAGGCATAGATATGACACCTGCCATCTTCTCCTCACTCCTTGACATGCAGAAGCTGACAGTAAACTCCCCATCCCTCACTCACCCTTCAATCCTCATTAATGAGCTCTCCTCCCAGCCAGGCCACAGGCACAAGAAAGCAACGACAATGCTTACTCCTTCTGTTGCCCCTATTTTACAGATGAGAAAACTAAGGCCTGGGAATGTTAACAACAACAAACCCAAACCTAAACTTTGCCCTAGGTTATACACAGCAAGTGTTTAGTGGAGGAGAATTCAAATGCTGTTGGCCTGACCGCACAGCTTTTACTGGTCACCCTGTCCTGGAGGAAACAGAACAGTAAACACCTAACATTCAGCTGGGAGGTGGCCACTGACCAGGCCTGGTGGGGCAGGAAGGCTGGCTGCTCCAGATCCCTCCCACTTACCGCTGAGTCCTTCCACCCCCTGCTTGTGGGCGACTCTTAGTTTCTCACGATCTCCTCTGCTCAAACCCCACCCCTGCCTCCCCCTGTCCTCACTCTCAGCTGTTGACCTTGTTTCCCACTCCCTGAAGACAATTTGGTCTTTCAGAAGTACTCCGGATTCGCACACGGGCACATCCGCCCCCACCAGCATCTGCACCCACACACTCTGCCTCCCCGAGTCCTAGGAGAGATGACTACCCGCGCTCCCACCCGCCACCCCATCCGCCAGCCCCTCTGATCTGCTCAAGGACACCGCCCCACATCATCAATTCTTCCCTCTGCACTGATCCTTCCCACCCCCAAGCAAACAGGCTGTCCTCCCATCTTACGCAGACCGCTCTCCACCTGCCTCCCCTGCGGCTACCGCCCATGCCCTGTTCCCCTCACAGAGTTGTCTCTTTCTGCTCTCATCCTCCTGTTCTTCTTTAACCCACTCCAATCTGGCTTTTGTCCCCACCACCATGCTCCTCATAAGCTCTCCAGTGGCTAAACCCAGTGGTTAGTGCTCAGTCTTCCCGCTGCTTGCCCCCCACCATGGCTGATGTGGTGCAGCTTTGCTCTTCTTAGAAACAGTTTTCACAGGGCTTTGAGGTCTCTGTTGTCCTTACTTGGTTTCCTCCTACCTCTCTTAGTGTTCCTTCCAGCTCTCCTTTGCTGGTTCTTTCTCTTTTCCTAACATGTGGTACCCCAGGCCCAGTCTTTGGTCCTGGCCTGTCTTTAAACTCACTCCCCTGGTGAGCTTACCCCATCTCATGGCTTTAAACAGCCTGTGACTTTCAAATCCACGCCTCAAGCCTGGACTCAAAGATCCCACTATCCACTCAACATGCCCTCCCTGGAGTGGGCGGTTCAGACCCAATGTGTGCAAAGCTGCGCTCCTGCTCTCTCTCACATGACAGGTTCTAACACATGCAGGGACGCCCTCTCCCCCTGAGGGGTGGTGAAAATTTGTACCTTCTTGGGAGGTGCAAAAAAATCTTAGCTATTACAATGGTTTGTGCCTCTCCAAAGAGCCAAAGTACATCAACATGTATGTATTACAGCAACAGTATTAAAGTTCCAGAGGGAGGGGTGATTTTTTAAAAATTCTAAAAAGTCTGCTGCGGGTAGGCCATAGGAGGAAAGAGATTGAGAAAGGGCTGCTCCAGGGCAAACTTCTATTCCAGCCAACAGCATTCCTCTCCTTTCATTGCTCAGGCCAAAACCTTAGAGATCTCTGCTCCTCCCTCTCTGACACACCCCACATCCAAATCCTTCAGGAAATCCCACTGGTTCTGCCTTCAGAATAGATACAGAATCCAACACACCCCCACCACCCTCGCAGCATCTACCCTGGTTCAAACTACCATTGTTTGTTGCCTGGATTATTGCAATAGTCTCCTAACTGGCATCCCTGTGGCTGCCCTTGCTCCCTCCACATACAGACAGAGCTAGTTTTTTACAAGATGAGTCAGCTCATGTGCTTCTGAAAGTTCTCACAGTCACCTGTCCTCCTGGCTCTGACCTCCTCTTCTCTTCCTCACTTGGGTCCAGCCCCGCAAGCCTCCTTGCTGTCCCTGAACACAGCAACCACCGGGCAGGCGGCGCACTGTTACCCAGATCGCTGCGGCTAAACCCCTCCCCTCCTTCAAGTCTTTGCTCAGATGTCAGCTTCTCAATGACGCCTGCCCTAACCACCCTGTCTCTGTTGCAATCAGCCCCCAGATAACCCTCACTTCTCCCCACCTTTCATTTTGCATAACACTTACCACCTCCCCACATACTATAACATTTACTTCTTTTGCCTTTTGCTACATCCCCCCTGCTAAGATGCCAGCTCCTAAGGACAGGGATCTTTGTTTTGGTCACTGCTGCAGTCCTAGCATGATGACAGAGCCTGGCACCTACTAGGTGGCCTGATCCATCCCAGGCTTCATCCCAGGCTTCTGCTATATCTGTTTTCTGGCTTTTCTATCCTAATCTTCACTGCATCACCCCATCTTTGTAGCTGCTGTTCCCTCTCTCTGAAATGTGCCCCATGCACCCTTTAGTGACCTCTTTCTCGGCCTCAGAGCCCTCTCAAAGATGATTTCACCAGACTCGGCATGGTGGCTCACACCTGTAATTCTAGCACTCTGGATGGCCAAGGCTTGAGAAGTTCAAGGCCAGCTTGAGCAAGAGTGAGATCCGGTCTCTATAAGGCTTGACCAGGCATGGTGACCAACACCTGTACTCCTAGCTACTGGGGAGGCTGAGGCAGGAGGATTACTTGAGCTCAGAAGTTTGAGGTTGCAGTGAGCTATGATGACCCCACTGCACTCTACCCAGGGCAACAGAATGAGACTCTGTCTTTAAAAAAAAAAAAAAAAAGCAAAAAATAAAAAAGACTTCATCTCTCAGTTTAGGTCGGGAAGGGCCCTGCCTGGCAGACAGGAAGTTTGAGCTATTTCATAGTGCAATGGAGATCCATGCAAGAACTTTCAGCTGAACAGCAATATGGTCACATTTGTCCTTTGATGCCCAAAGAAGAATGGACAGTGAGGAAGTCATGCAGGAGGCAGAGGACGGGACCCAGGGAGGAAGCTGATGTGGGATGAAAGGACTTGGACTATGGCTCTAGATAAGGGACAGGGGGAGGCTAGGAAGGATTGGAGAGACAGCCAGGAGTGGGGAGGGATCATAGCTTGCCTTCCATGTAAGCTAGAGAGGGGAAGTAAGGTCCTGGCCCAAATGTCTGCTTTACAGGGTTGGAGTGGGAAGGGTGCATTAGCCAAGGACAGGAAGTCAGGGTCACATCAGAGGGAGCAATGTTTCTATGGGAGATGCTCCTCTTTTCTATCACAACAGTTTCCACCCCTGTTCACCAAGGACATCTCGTACCTTACGGCCACAAAAGGAGAGGCCGATGGGGATGTGGAAAGAGATGGAGAGGAGTCTCTCTTTCAGAAAATAGGCCCAAAGCCCTGCCCCAGACATCCTAGGGAACTTCTGGTTGAGAAGTCCACACTTGCCTCACCTTCTGCACAGCCTTGTTTGTCCAGAAAGACAAACAGGGCAGGGAGTGGCCTTGATGACAGTATAAGGACTCTTCATCCCAGCTCAGGGTGTGGCAGACAGGAAAGGACCCAGGGCATCCCTGGATCAGACACAGCTGACCCTGGGGCATCTCCCTGGAGGAGCCAGAGACCCTCAAAACCATTGTATTCCATGTTCTCATGTTGCAGATGGAGAAACTGAGGCTCAAAGAGAGATGTGAGTTACCACAGGACACAGCTGATATTCCCCAGGAGGAAAGTTGAGGCTTCAAGAAGAGGTATTACCTGGTCTGATTGGAATAGACTAATAATATCACAAAGGTATTTTCTTCCTGGGAGTTTAGCGCTCTGTGCATCCGTGATCTCATTTGTCCACAAGACACCCCTCCGGGATGGGTGACAGGGCCACTTCATGCTGATGTTGTGAAAATGCTGTGTCATTGCCCACCCCGGAACCCATGTTTTCTTCTTCAGTCTCTATTATATCCCCCTTTCTTCTTCCAACCAATTTAATTCAGCAAAGATTTATGGGGTTATTGCTTGCTTCAAGGCACTGGGTGTTTGGGAAACTTCAGGATTTCCCCAGGGCCAAGGACACTGCCTGTCTTCTGTAGTCCCAAAGCACTTTGTTCACGCCTTGCAAGGTGCACATCACATTGTTTCTATATAGTTACAATCCTCGGCTCGGCGCCTGTGGTTCAGCGGGCTAAGGCACCAGCCACGTACACCTGAGCTGGTGGGTTCGAATCCAGCCCGGTCCCGCCAAACAACAATGACGGCTGCAACCAAAAAATGGCCAGGCGTTGTGGTGGGCACCTGCAGTCCCAGCTACTTGGGAGGCAGAGGCAGGAGACTCGCTTGAGCCCAGGAATTGGAGGTTGCTGTGAGCTGTGATGCCACAGCACTCTATTCAGGGTGACAGCTTGAGGCTCTGTCTCAAAAAAAAAAAAAAAAAA
>CAUYRH010093488.1:0-52118 GCA_963574655.1 Perodicticus potto
TTTTATGTTTACATGGAGGGACATGGAACATATTCTCCTGAGTAAAGTATCTCAAGAATGGAGGAAAAAGTATCCAATGTACTCAGTACTTCTATGAAACCAATTTATATTTACTCACACTTTCTTATGAAAGATAGAACACAACTATAGCCCAGGATGAAGGAGAGAAATGGAGCGGGAAGGGAGGGGGGGGAGAAGTTTGATAGAGGGAGGGTAAAAGGCAGGACCACACTTATGGAGCATATTTCAAAGGTACAAGTCAAATCTGTCAAGTATAGAACATAAATGTCTTAACACAATAATCAAGTAAATGAGGTGAAAGCTATGTTGATTTGTTTGATGTAACCATGTCAGATTGTATTAAAAAATCAACACATTGCACCCAACATATGCATAAATGTATTCATGATCTATGTGTATATGACTTAATAAAAAAATAAATAAAAATTATATTACCCTATCAAGGAAGATTATCTGAATGGAATTTTATGTCTCTTTAGAAACTGAAATATTTTGTCCATGTTACATCAATTTTACAAGTATGTTACATCCTAAGATACATTTCTTACTCAAAATTAGTTTAGAAAACACTGTTCAAAATACAGAGAGTTTAATTTTCCAGAGCTATTTATAGCATTGCCAAGAAACTATCTTATTGAAGTCAACTGTTTCTTTCAGAGCAGAGGTATCTATGAGCACTTTAGTTATACAAACATTTTTAAGAACATAAAGACTCTAAAGATAGCATTAAATTATTATTATTATGCACCCTTTTCCAAAAGTGTGGAACAAACTAAGATAGAAACTAATACCTCCAGGAGAACACGATAAAATGGAGACTTAGAAAGGAATAATTGAAAAACATCACACTCTTGACTTACTTTATGAGTGCACTTGCTTGTAATTTATAAAAAAAAGTCTCTCTAAAATGTGCTGATATGCTAGATATTTTACATATTTCCATGGTACCATTTATCATTACATTGGATAAAAATATTTTAAACCACAACATAATATCTTATACTAGAGTGTAAAGCTCTCTGTGCCAACTTGTGACAAATGCACAGAGCTGGGCTCAATACTCATTACATAAGCTTGAATAGTAAGTTTTCTATTTTCCTGTATTTTTCTTGTCTTTATTATTGTTTTACTTTTAAAAGTTTGAAGTTCGGTATTGACTAGGAGACCATATTAGATGCAACTCAGTTAAGAACACGAAGAAATTGGGTTTTTCAGAGGCTGATTAACAACAAAAAAATAAACCAGGCCACTGTTGACATGTGGTCAGAGTAAGGCAAATTTTAAAACCCTTGATATTCAATTGCTTGTAGTTGACTTCAGTTAGTGTTCTTAATATGTCAATAGACATTTATCTGTTATCATAGAACAACTGTAAATGTTTGATTTCTCCCCAAAACCAAACTGAACTCTCCTTCCATATTACCATCTTCTTTAATTTAGGGGTGAGATCAACTAAAGGTGATATATTGGAAATAAATCTTTTCAAAGCTGGTTTCTATCTGTTTAAATTAATAAATAAACAAAATAAGTAGATGATATCTCCCTGGAAAACCTATCCACAAAGAGTAAATAAACATGTATTTGTACTTTTTATGACAATTGATAATTCCAGTTATAGATGCACAACTAATATTTAAAATGATAACAATAGTTATCAAGGTGAGAATTCTTAGCTAACATGACCAATTAAATACTAAAATCCTGTCAGAAAAGGATTTTAATAAATGTGATTTAGGTTGGGTTTTATTTCAATCTGTTACGATCAAACCTATTATTGAAAATGTTGTCAGTATTTTAAAATACACAGCATCTGCTAATTGTGTATTTTACAACTTTACCTTCATCTTGCCAACAATACAAAAAACATACATGTTGAATAATAAAGGAAAAGTTAAGTATTAATATGTTTTTCTTTTTAAACAAAGGAAGATCAGAATTATTCCTGTCTCTACAATGATGTTATAAGAAGTTTAAAGGTGGTTTTCCAGCTCCTCTTTCATGACATTCTATATACTAGTGAGAACATATTAGAAGAAGAAGTAATCTGGCTTAAAGCAATATTGGCAATAGAATGAAACAATGCCCTTTGCCTGGGACACATGGAGTGAAAAGGTAAAGAAATTATATAACATGAAATGAATTTGATCCATATGCTGTGACATTCAATCAAAATCTCTGATGCAAAAGAGAAAAAACATTGGATTTTTTTTTTTTTTTTTTTGAGACAGAGCCTCAAGCCGTCACCCTGGATAGAGTGCTGTGGCATCACAGCTCACAGCAACCTCCAGTTTCTGAGCTCAAGCGAGTCTCCTGCCTCTGCCTCCCAAGTATCTGGGACTACAGGTGCCCACCACAACGCCCGGCCATTTTTTGGTTGCAGACGTCATTGTTGTTTGGCGGGCCCGGGCTGGACTCGAACCCTCCAGCTCAGGTGTACGTGGCTGGCGCCTTAGCCCGTTGAGCCACAGGTGCCGAGCCAACATTGGATTATTTTATTACATACATATAAAGGAGTAAAGACAATAGAGTAGTAATCATACTTCTATAATTTGCTATTGATGCCATATAACTTAACTTTCTGTTTTTAAATGATCAATTTTCTTCATGTATTATACTTACAACAATTACTTTCTCATTCCATTCATCAAAAGCGCTAAGAAAATTTTGCTGTGGTAACTGGGTTCATTTTTCTTAGAAAGAATGCACCCAAAATGGAGTGATGAAGAACCAGTGTTTTCCACCCCAAGTATAAGAAGAGGTTGGCGTACATGCACATACGTGTAAGCACACGTGTGCATGCACACCCTCACATTCCTACACTTGTTGCAAATACGACATGGTGCCGTGCCCTCTTCACCATGGGAACCTTCAGGGCAGCACAGAATTCACACATCTCTTACTGGGTTAAAAAAATTGCAGTTACTCTCTAAAGTGAGTTTTTATTGGGTTTTTATCATTATTCAGTTAAATAGCATGTGCTTTCAGGGTTTTTCTTTTGTCCTAATAACTAGAAAATATAAAATAAGTAATATAAGAAAATGAAACAGAATAGGAAAGCATCAATTATTCTTCTTCTCAATCCACTAGCCCAATTCTCTCCAATGGAAATACAACGTGAACCATGCATAGAATTTAAAATTATTCAGTAGCCACATTATAAAAACAAAAGCTGAAAAGAAGCCGATGAAATTTTAATAATAAATTTTATTTAGCCCAAAATTATTTTATTTCAATGTATAGGCAATGTAAAAATCATTAGGATTTTACATTTTTTTCTTAGTAATCTTCAAAATCCAGTGTGTAAATTATCCTGAGAGAATGTCCTAGTTAGACCAATTTCATTTCAAGTGGACATAGGTGGTGTAGTTCTATAAGAATATTGTTGAGTCCAGTATTTACAACTTCCCCAAACTCTCTTCTGCTTTTCTGACTCATATTTCTGACAACCACAGCTAATAGTGTTGTTTTGTCCTCCAACCTCATGGCTTCACCTCTTAGATTCCCTGATTTGGGTAATGGCATCACAAGCCACACTCCTGTCATCATTGAAATTAGAGAATCCGAAAATTCACTTTTCCCTCTCCTTTGTTCATCTTCATTTGAATGTAGGTCAAAACCATCCCATTTTTGCACCTTCTTTTGTTTCCTTATTGTCTAGACCTCATTAAAAACCTTTAAGTCTATGTGTCTGGGTCCTGAAGGCCTTCCAAAGGCCTCTATACCATCTAAGGATCCTTGCTTCTTCAAACTACCCTCTACACTGCAGGGAAACTCCTCTTTTGAACACATGTGCTATTAATTATCCTTTAAAAATTAAAATTAAATAACACTACTCTCTTAAATAAAGATATAGATTCTTTGGGCTGTATTTTTTATTAAAATCATAGACACACTCAAAGCAAGGAGCAGTGGCTCATCACAGCAATCCCAAGGACTTGGGAGGCTAAGTTTGAGACCAGAATTTTTAGATCAGCTTGGGCAACATAGTGAGATCTCATCTATACAAGAATAAAAAAAAAAAAATCAAGTGGGCATGCTAGTTTAGTCTCAGTTACTTAGAAGGCTAAGTCAGGAGGGTAGCTTTAGCTCAGGAGTTCAAGGCAGCAATGAGTTATGATCAGGCCGTTGTACTCCAGCCTAGGAGACAGAGCAAGACCTTTTCTTTAAAAAACAAAAACAAACACTTGTTGAGTTTTCTCTATATACTAATTGCGAGGTATATAGCAGTAAATGACAAATTTTCTCCCTGTTCTTAAGGAACTTAGAGTTTTTAACCTATCCTTACAAAAGAAATTTAAAAATATGACCCCAGATTATATTTCAAGTTTTCCCTGTGCAAGTAGAGGCTTAACTAGATTTCCTACCAAGGCAAAAGAAATCATCTTTAGTAATCTAGGACTTCAAGTCATATTTCAACAAAATCATTGGAAAGCGTATCACCACTACTACCTTCAAGAATAGTCAAAATTTTCTCCTTAAGTAACTAATGAACACTCTAGCTTATTACTGTATAAAAGTGAGACAGATTCTCTATATAAATCTATATATAATATTTAACAGGAAAAGAAATGGTTCTGATTTTAAATAAGGGTGTTAAATACCATTTTCTGATTATGTTCTACCTATTAACCAGGATAGTATTGGTCTATAGTCTCTTACCTTATTCGTTTGTTTATTGGTTTTAATTCCCTCATTTATTTCCAGTTCTAATACTTGTTTATTGTGTTGTTTTTTTCTTGCTTGTTTTTACACTTGTGGAAATTTACAAAACAATTACCTCAAGGTCACGAGAAACAATATACATTTTGAGGGACATATTACACTTTATAAAATCCATATGAATTGTACTACAGAGTTTATTGGTAAAAGTACTTTGTGTTATGGAGTATAAGGCACTACTTGGTGTATGGGTTTATCCAAAGAACACACATGGGAGATATTCAAGAAAACCTGAATATATTGGAATAAGATGAATAAATTGCATATAATGGCATTTAAATTTATCTTCATTTAAAAAACAATCACTCATTCCAGAACATTTCTACACTAAGTTATAACTAAGAATTCATTTTGTTTAGGAGTATTATGATTGAAATAATATTTAGATGCATTATTATTTTTTTATCTTTTTCTTTTTTCTTTCCTTTGTTTGTTTTGTTTGTTTGTTTGTTTGTTTGTTTCTTTTTTGAGACATAGTCTCATTCTGTCACCCAGGCTAGAGTGCCATGGCATCAGCATAGCTCAAGTGATCCTCTTGGGTCAGCCCACCTAGTAGCTTAGACTACAGATGCCTGCTACAATACCTGGATAATTTTTCTGTTTTTAGTAGATATGGAGTCAGGTGGTCTCAAACTCCTGAGTTCAAGGGATGCCCCTGCCTCTGCCTCCCAGAGTGCTAAGATTATAGGCATGAAAATAAAAGGGCTTCCTTTTTATTCCTTAATCATTGATTATCTGAAGCAAACAACCAAAATATCATGACAATAAATTTTTTACCTTTTTCTGATCCCATTTAGTTATGTTTGGCCTTTAATTATGATTGAGGCTGATCTCACATATAAGGTGATAGCAGACAGTTAAAAAGAAGAGATCACCTCTCATATAGCCCTTTCAGAGAGCTAAGAATCACTATGCCCAGTAAGTTTTGAATTTTTTTCTATTTTATCTCTATGACTACTCTTGGTATTCTAATGAGGATACGTTAATATCTGGAACAAGCTACCCAAAACCCTCAATGGATTTAATGTACTAAATAATTATTTCTCACTCACATGATGGTCTGACACGTAACAAAAAAAAATGGAATAAAAGAAGTAACATCCCATTGAAACACTCGGGGACTGATGTTGTTCCTGCCTGGTGCGGTTCTGCCATCTCTTCTCCCTTATAGTTCTTTTATTGTGTCCTTTGGATCTGACTGGAACACAAGAAAATACAGTGTGGAGGCTCATGCAGGAAGCTTTGTGGAGACAGTGAACTTCACCTCTGCCAGTATCTCATGAGCCAGAGTGCATAGGCTCTAGTGTGATCAGGAAGCATAGTCTTTTAGGATGCCACAGAGGGAAAAGGGGGGGGCTTTTGTATATGAAGTTCCAGTTATGCGCTGTATTGAATTGTGTTTCTTAATCCTCATTTGATATTAAGAGAATAAGAGCTATTAAGTAGCTTGCCCAACTAACAATGGCAAAGATAAAATTCAAACCTAAGAAGACTGACTCCAAAACCATTTATTTCCCTCCCTTTCTACAGGTTGTTTCAGGCTAATCATTCCTTTCTTAGACCTTCCAAAATAATGAGGAGGCAGGAGGAAGTGACTACTCTATTTTCCCTCAATTACTCTTAATAGTAACTCATTTGATTGTTATTTGATTGATGTATTTGAAACGAATGCTCAAGTGTGCTTGAAACAGTCCCTCCGACCTGTCTGGGGCATCGCGTCTTCAGGGTTCTGCTTTGTCTTCTCACTGTAAAGGAAGTTCTCAGGGCCATGTTAATGGCTCTTCTGGACACTAGGGTTGGGGAGTGAAGAAGAGGTGTTTTTAAGGTGAATATTAGAAGCTTTTGGCTATGGACTCAAACCACTTCCTCAATAAAAATTTCAGTAATACAGCCTATTTCTTGATCTCTCTCCATCTTGATTCTCTCTGTAGCAGTTCTGGACTTCAGAGGGGGAAGAACGAGTATTACTCACCTTATAGCAGCCTGCTATTGTAATTTATTTTTCTAGAGCAATAATTTATTAGTATGCAAGTTGAAATTTAATGTATGCCAGGGTGCCTAATTCCCTCCCAGACAGAAACGTATGCGCAAGTTCAAGACAATTAAAACAATCCCAGCTTTTATAGAGTGCTTAATATATTTGTCAATTTTATTTTCAGTTGTGCTATTTGATTTTAGGTTATAACTAGTAGTGGAGCAGTACTTTGAAATGGGTAATAGGTACATAAATAAAGACAAAGAAGAATTTTGCTGACTTGGTAAGTTAGCATGACTAAGGGACTAATGCAGACACTTAAGGTGAGGGGGGAGGAGGCTGAAGCAGGGAGAGATCAGACTATGTAAAAAGTTTCTGACAAAGGAAAAATGAGGAAAAGGGCTTCTGGGGACTTAGCATAATTTTCATGATTTAATTATTAAAAGCAAATATATTCCTTATTATGAGTACTTAATTCACTTGTAGTGAAGGAACTCATCCCAATGTATGCTCAATAGCAGGGGGTTAATATTTCACTTCAGTTAACTCATGGAGTGAATCTAAGTGCAATTAATTAGGACTGGGCTTTATACTTTTAATGGGATTATTTTATTTTCAATGAATATGTCTTTTTTCGCAGTGGAAAACAAAGACAAAGGAAGCTTAAGTAACATGCTATAGGCCATAATCTAAGTGCAGTGCTGAACTAGAAAATAAGCCAAAAGTCCCTCTATCACTTATAAGTCCAACATAACAAAATTCATTATAATGGCATTTTAGTTTTGTCATGAAACCGTAACAAAGCATATTTATTACCTGAAAAATAGAGTAACTAATATTTTGCCTAGTAAAACTATAGTAAATTGGTTCTGGTAATAGCAACACTGTAATAATCATACTGAAAAATAGCTGCATGTTACAATCTGTATATTTACTATGCTATTATAATAATTACAGTTCTACTATAGATTTCTTTTATATGAAAGCTAAATTTACTGTAGTAATTGCATTTTCTTTTTTCTTCTACATAATTACAAGAATCTAAAAGTGCAACTTTTGATGTGGTATATGAAAGCTTCAAATTTACTTTTTACCATTATTAAATGATTTGGAATTAAAGATGATTATTTAAAGAAGAAAAACACAATTTTCCCCCCAGAACAAATAAATCTACCTGCGTCAGAATAGGAAATAGTTTGCATGACATTGAAATCAAAAAGCAAGTTAATGACAGAATTTAAGCATAAAAGTATAGTCTGTTGAGCATGCTGAATACAGAATAACCAGAAATAACTGTACTTAACTGAAAAGAAATTATTTAACGTATTTTATGTCATCTCCATGAGAAGACTGCCAGCATTTACGGAGTGATGACACAGCCAGATGCACTGGGACTCTGACTACTATTCCAGCCCTCACAGGATTGTAAGGGCTCACCAGGAATTTCTAGGAAAATTGACCGATAGGTGCTCATCAGCCTGCACTGGGGAATCCAATGTACTGCTGAGCAACAAGGAGGCTAGGTGGAAATCAAAGATAGCTCATTGGCCATGGCTAATCTTAGCTTACTAGGTTTAGACATTTATAATGAGAATTCAGGTCTAAAAATTTTTTAGAAAAGAAACTTTGCCTTCGGTGGAAAGTGAAGTTGTTCCCCCTATGTCCTTTAGCTGGAGTGATCATACCGTGGGTGAGACTGTCAATGTCATCAGCTTCGTTTCCATTTTTGGAACACAGAGTTAACTATAATGCCTGCATTGTTGTTGCTTAGATGTAGGTTCCATAAACTCTGTTCTGGCCAAGGAAAAGTGGGCCAGATAACTTTTTCCACTTCCAGGATCACCTTCATGCCATCCTCACTGTGCTCTTCCTCTTCTGTGATAAGTAGCACAAGATGAAAAGCATCCAAGTGGCGGAGTCTCCTGCTCACAGGAGAGCTTCCCAACCCCCAAGGGCTACAAATGTGAGCGTAGTTAACCATTACTTGTTAAGACACCGAGGATTTAGGCGTCTTTGTTACAGCACTTACCCTCTCCGATCATAAGAAGCCCAATTCCAATGACCTCTTTACATTCTGCTTTAAAACTACTTGTAGAACCTGTCATAGAAAACAAGTTGAACTATATTAATTTTTTTCCTTCTTTCCTCCTCTTCTCCCTTCCTCTCTCCCTCCCTCTAGCTTTTCTTTCCTTCCCTCCTTCTTCTCTTTCATTGTTTTTCTTCCTTGCTAATTTTTTTTTTTAACAGAGTCTTACTCTGTTGCCCAAGCTAGAGTGGGTGTCATCAGCCTAGCTCACAGCAACCTCAAACTCCTGTGCTCAAGTGATCCTCTTGCCTCAGCTTAACATTCAAATCTCTGGTGCTTTAATTTTAAGCTGGGACTACAAGTGCTCACCACAATGCCCCACTATTGCTTCACCACTCAATATTCTCTTTGCTTGTGTTTTGAATTATATTTGGAATAATATTGTAAACTCAAACATGTAGCGGTTTGACTGCAACCTACAAAGAACCTCTGTCAAATCTCTAGCACTGAGATTTGAGCAATAAAGGGTTTATATATAAACTGTCTAACTAGCTTAGGGATGTATCAAAATAGAGAATTTCTCATTATTCAATACTATGTAAAGAAAGAGAGAAAAACACCAGCAATTTTAATTTTGAGCTCTATAATTCCTAAGCCAGAAAAAAATTATGTTTCATTATGTTTACAAGGGTTTTTTCCTTCGATTTCCTGCCTTGTTTGTTTTCAGAGCTTGCATTGTGCTGCCTCCTTCAGTCCTGCTTCCTGTATTTGCCCCTCCTGCTCTGCAGGTCAAGATGATCACTTTCCCTCCTGGCAGGAGACCCCACATAGCCAGCTGCCCTCTCCCATATGGCTAACATATTTTACAGGAATTGTTTCAGAATATTCCCAATGTCGAAATGGATCACCTCATTGTCATCTCATTGCCTTTGCTTTTTTAAAATGGAATTTATCTCACCGTACCTCTTACAGCCCATTACATGATATTATCCAGAACACACAAATATCCATCATGGACATTCTGCCTTTAGTAAATTTCCCTCTTAACAATAAATCCTCCAATGCAATATATGTATATGTATATGTATCAGACTGTGCTTATTATTTTTTAATCAGCTAAAAGAGGCGATATTTTTTACAGAAATTGTCAAAAGCAAGTTTTGCTCTAAATGACGTTTGGATTTTATTTTTTGTCATTGCTAGCAGGAGATAAGCTGGGTAATTTGTAAGTCCGAGTGTGGGAGCACTTTGCTGCTGCTGATCTGTTGCTTTGGACTGGAGAGGCTCACACAGCATTGCCCAGCCTATGGCTTCCATTCTCTTCTTCCCAGCCTCTACTCAGGGTGACGCTAGAAGCAGCCCCTGAGAATGACATCTCCAATTCCTTACCACAGTCATAAATTCAGTTGTGATAAATTGATAAGAATGAAAACTCAAGTTAAAATCTACTTGCTACATCTTTATAACAGCATTATTGAACAAGAGCTTTAAGATCAGAAAGGCCTAAGTTTCAAATCTGCAACACTAATTTGTTGTTAAACAAGAGGACATTTGGGTCACTACGTACTGCTGGCAGAATAACAACTGACCTGTGGAAGTGAGCCCCGAGCATGGTATGGGGCTGACACCCATCTTTCGTCCTGTTTTGCATAGGTCCTCTTTGGATAGGAAGGCAACCTCAGAGTGCAAGGTCATGGCTAACTCAGGTATCTGCCATCTCATGGATCCCAAGCCCTGACAAATTCCCTTTAACAAATTCATTCCAGAGTTGCTGCTGCTTTTAAAAATCCCAAATGCAAAGTTCTGATTTTCGTGCAACCTTAGAGAGCATGAAACCTTCAGTAGCCAACATACTTACTGAAGTATGGCTTCCCTTATGTCCAGGGAGCCTATTATATCTGCCCTTCTTATAATAGAAACCAAAAAGTGACCTGTTTGGGGCAATTTTGTGCTATAGCAAAAACATACAGACATGTACAAATATGCATGCAAACAAATAACTTTGATTCCTGGAAGGCCATCTTGCTACATAGGTCAATTACCTAGAGAAGAGTCCTGCGCATGATTAGGTATGACATCTGTGTTAGTTCACTTGTCTTGCTGGGTTTATCTGTTATTATTTTATACTTTATCATAGCGCTTGGGCATAGGGTGTTTCAACCAAACATAATAGAATAAACTCCACCTGAAGTGGATTAGGTACTCTTGGGTTAGGGAATGGAGGTCTTCAATCACTAGAAATAAGCCTATTAGGGAATTTCCTTTAAGTGATTTTTTTCTTAATTATGTAAAATGTAAGAGCCAAGTAACTATTCCTAGTATTGAGAGAACAATGGAACAAGAAGTTTAATAAACTTGTTTCTTTTTAGAAACACCATCACCAATTTATGTTAAGATACTCAGGACCCTTCAGGGAGAAGAGAACCCATTGGGGTGGGTGTGGTTGCTCTACTGAAGTTACAATGGCAGGGAAGAGCCATAATGCTCCTAAAATAAAATGACCTTTAGAAAAGGAAGAATCTAGATTAACATCCTCTCTCTCTACAAGTATAAATTAAGCGTTCCTTGGATAGAGTTTTTGTATGTTTATTTTCCACTGTGTGTGCCTGACCCAGCTTCTCTGGCTGAGTTGTTGGTGCTTGGGGAATGATGGCCAGGCCTGCAGGTTGGACTGGAGAGAACTGGGATCGTGGGTGCTCTTGCAGTGCTGGCAGAGATCAAGCATGCTGGGCATCTTGGCAAAGTGGGTGAGTGCCTCTCAGACAGTGTTGTCCACAGAAATGCCTGCATGTGGCAGCGAAAGGCAGAACAGTACACAAGTTCAAGCTCCTCTTCATTAGACATTTCAAGGCAAGACTTAAAGAAAGGTGCTTCAGAAGAAATAAGCACAAGGGGACACTGCCCCCATTTACATGTGGGGACTTCAATAGAAATATACAGAATTTCTATCTACAAATGATGATTTCCTTGCCCAAGGGGTTAATTGAAAAGAAAAGAAAAGAAAGATTTCTAATAGAACTGTTGAAGCAAGACATTGGAAATGTTTATATATGCAATGTCATCTAGAAACTTATCTTTGCTTCCTTAAAAGGTGAAAATCTTGTTTGCTATAATCAATAAAAAAAGAAGCTGAAGAAATTTCTCCAGACTCACACCTGGCAATATGATAATCCAGAGCTATACATACAGAGGACTTAGGGTAGTGAGAACTTTATATAATAATGAAGGTAATGAGATCTGATCCGCAGGTGTTACACACTAATGCTGTATAAGGCATTGCATTTGAGCCTGTAACTTTTGAGAGACAGCACAGAATTAGGAAGAGTGTTAATTCAAGAGCCAAATGCCTGGTTCCTATTGCAGCTTTGCCACTTGCTAACCTTATATCTTAACTTCTCTGGTCTGCAGTGTTCTCAGAGGGAAGCTGGGAATAATAACAGGACCCATGTTATAAGTTTTATGGGAGGATTGAATGACTATACTTATTTAAAGCTCTTTAAAAGTGCCTAGCACATCATAATTATTAAGTATTATTACGAATATTATTGTCATGGTTATTAATAGTAGCATTAGTAGTGAAAGAAGTATTGTGTTACTTGAATTTATTAAGAGAGTAACACTAGACTTCCCAGATAAAAGGAATTGTAGCCTGAGAGGAATATGAGGAACCAAAAGGAGAAAACAAATGTTCAAAGAGATTAAGTGTAAGTCCAAACATACTAATTTGGGGCAATTGGGAGGAGAAATTTTTTCACCTAGTTTTATACATTCAGTCAATATGCAAGACAAATTTTTAAATAAATACATAAATAAATTTCACAAACCAGCAGGAAGAATAAATAAACCAGAGGGGAAATGGTGGGGAATTGAGAAAATAAATCATACAAGAGACATAGATTGTATGAAAGACAAAGAGATGGGATGGGGAGGTCTGATGCAGCTGATGACTGCAGCCAGCACCCAACCCTCTGAACAGCTTTATTTATATAGTACCTAAACAAGGTTGCTTATATTAACAATGGTGCAAATCATCAAGGAAAGCAAGTGGGAATATTTTCATTTTACAAGGTTGAGGGGAAGTAAATGGATAAGTAAAAGGAGTTTTATCATAAACGATATTCTTAATGACATGAATTTTAGTACATGGGGTGAAGATTAACTTTAGGGAAAGAAGGCAATGTGTTTTAGGCAAAAGATAGGAAAGTATACAGAAGCTACGTGACTTCTGGCAGAGAGAGCAAAAAGAAAGGACTACTGTTTTAGGAAGGAAGGAGAAGCAGTTGGGGGTCGCTCCTTGAATGCACCTCCCCAGCAGTGGGGGTTTTGCCACTTCACAATCTGCACTCCACAAAGAAATAACTTTGTAAAGCAGAAGTCTAGGATTAATACATCCCAATTGGATACCCCTCCTCCATGTAATGACACCTTTCTAGGTATTAAAACATGAAAATGTCCACAAGCTAACCAACCCTCAACTCCTCTGTAGCCGCAGGGCAGGGAGATGCAGGAAGTTAATTGAAAGATACAAGCTGCTAATTATTGAATAAGACAATAGTAATAATTACCATACTTCAAAGAAATTAAAGATAGTAAGGTTTGCTGTCTTGATTGTATTAAGTAATCACAGGCTCTGGTCTGAACATCAGTAGGATCTATAGTCAAAAAATGAGCTGATAAGCTGAAAGAAGTCTAGGTTTTTCTGTGGGTTTGATGTTGACATTCCTCTGACTTGGACCAGAAGTTACAGGAATACTATTTTCTCACGTCCTTTCTCATGTAAACAGGGAGAAAAATAGCTTGTTTTCTTTTTTTAGGAGATAGGCATGCACGTATTTTTTAAAAGGAAGAGCATTTTTTAATTGTGTCTACACTTCTACAGGACTGCTACTTTAGCTATTTTTTTTTGTAACTGCTCTCAAGTCACAACGTTGGAGATTTGTTTTTTAAGTATTTGATTCACGATATTCATTGTTTTTTCTTGTTTGGATTTTATTATTTTTGTTGTAGTGGGTATGTTGGAAGAGAGGTTCAAGTGTGAAAACAATTGCTGCCCCCCCAAAGTGATTCATTACTGATATTAATTTCTTTAAAACAATTATTCTCAGACCAGATCAAAAAATAATTATGCCACAAGTTAGTATATCCCGGTTCAGAAGAACCCCCAAAGTGACTAATGATCTAAATGCCTTCAGAACACTAGGATTAGTTAATGAATCATTATTCCCTGGCTTACTGAGACTCTCTAAAATTGGAGCCCAATTTTCTTTTGTCATTTTTCAATTGGCTTTGTCTGCTAATGTTAAGTTTTTACTTCCATGTGCGTGTTGGGGAGAGTGGTTTTCAAATAATCTTTCAGTGACACAAAGGAAAAAATGGAATTTATGGTTTACGTACAGCACCGCTTCAAAATGGTAACTGCATCTAACATCAGCAGTTCTGCTTAGAAACAAACTGCTACCCAGATGACCCATGGTGCCAACAAAAGGGAAGCAGAGGTAAAGGCCCCTACAAAGAGAGCTAGAGCCTCTAGGGAAAAAGGGAGTCCTGACAGTGTTAGAGAAAAGGAATTCACTGTCCCAAAAATTTTTTAAATGAGGAATAATATATCTGCACACAAATATAACTACACAGAATTGTCTTAAGACCCAACGGTAACACATGCATTAATACATGAATATCATAGGATCTTCTACTAGGGGACTCTTAGGATGATCATTGTATTCTGATCTTATTGGAAAAACTTGTTTACACTATTAGAAAATATGCCACTGTTTTTTTCTGATTATAAAAGTCATATATTGGCATTGGAAAAAAAAATGAGAGATTACAAAAAAAAAAAGGATAAAGAATAAAGAAACTGATCATCATCTCACAAACCAGAGACAATTTTTATTGGCATTTTACCTTTCTTATCCTCACATGTGTATGTGTGTATACATATATGATTAATATTAGAATGTGGAAAACATTTCGATTGCTTCTATAATTCCATTTTGTTATAGAAGTTACAGTTATTTATTGTAGAAAAACTAGAAATGAGAATAACTTTAAAAAGAAAAAATTGCTTATAATTCTAACATTCATATATTTGGGTATTTTGGTCTAGAATATTTTTATACATAAGTGATGATACTGTACATCCTGTTTCAACCTACTTTATAAATTTAAAAGTGTCTCATGTACACTGACCAAGTCAACTATGTTTGACAGCAAGTCTTTTAATGGCTGAATAACATTCCACAGAATGGCTATACTGTCATTTAGCCAAAGATACTGGAGTTATATAAATGGCCATTTTCCAGCACTTTTTCAATAATAGTGGTTGTAAATTGAGGGTTATGTATGTGATTTGGAGTAGTATACGATAAAAGTATCTTGTCTTTAACTAGAGAAGCAAGAGATTCAACTGATGCTCTCATCTTAATTAGCATCAAAAATGCAAATCTGCCTCACTGCCATTGACTGAATTATTAACAGCAGGACTTACCAAATGAAAGCTGACAAAACAGTAACAGTTTTGCTGCAGAGCAGCCAACCTTGGCCCAAACAGAAAGGTCTGTATTAGCCTCTCTCCCTTAAATATAGCATCTTATTTACCAAGTTACTAAAGAAAATAAGAACACCAAGAGTACTTGGTATTTAATAATCAAACTCATTTCACAAATGCCCATATGCAAACTCACACTGATCATTGGAATTAATTACCATTCACAGCAAATGTCTGAAAACATTTTCTGTTCCCAAGTTCTGAAGATGGAAAAAAAGAGGCAAACATAAGACAATGTGGCTTTCATAAGACAACAGATGAAACCATTAGCAAAACAAGGCAGAAGTCCTTACTTTTTCCTTTGCTTCCCCATTTAGAAAAGAATTATAACTAAAATTAGAAAACCCATATTAAGAATGTTTTCTTGAGTGAGATCAATTCATTCCCCACATGCATCTGAAGATACACACACTCATAAAGGGTTTCACTCTTTTCAAAACCATTTAGGTAATCAGGACACCAAACTAAACAATTTATTTAATCAAGTCTATCGAAATAGTAGTTGATTTTAAATGAATCATCAAACCGGTCATCAGTGTAGATTAGATAAAACCCTAAAGAAAGAGAATGTGGTTGTATTCATGTAAGTGTTTAGTGTAAAAATTTTGCATTTTATAGCATTCTGTGATTAAGCCAATTAATAAATTTTAATCAAGTAAACAAAAAATGCTAGTCACATATAACAGTCTTATCAAACGGTCATCAGTGTTGATTAAAATGCCCAGTGATGAAGATTACTGTATGAAAATATGGGTTGGACAGAATGTGCAGAGTACAATTGCTTTTTCTATTTTAAGTGCACATATATCTTTCTATTTGAAAGAAAAATGCTGCTCTATCTATAAGGCTACTAGAGACTATCACTGCTCCCTTCCAAAAATCTGATGAACAGATAAATATGTCTCTCCTCCATAGAAACTCTGCTGGACAATATTTGCTAATATTGCCCATTTCACTAAACCAAGCTCCTTTTCTTCGATCAAAATCATTGGGAAATTCAATCAAAAAATGGAACTAGGATCCTCAAATAGACAACCTCTGAAAGTCTTTGTAGGTTTTATAGAATCGAAATAATTTCTTTTTTTTTTTTTCCTTTTTTTGCAGTTTTTGGCCGGGGCTGGGTTTGAACCCACCACCTGTGGCATATGGGGCCAGTGCCCTACTCCTTTGAGCCACAGGCACCGCCCAGAAATAATTTCATCTTAAAGGCATAATATGTGGTGTAAGAGAACATGTAGAAGAGACCTCACGGCAACAGTACTCAACTGAAAATAAGCAGCAGGGATTCAGCCATGTGGAAGAGTTTCTACCTCACAAACCCTTAAGGGTTTGAATAAGAAAACTTAGAATAATAGCTGTGTATGGTGCAGTGGAGAAAGTAAAACAGTGTGTGATTGGGTTAGGATACGTCCAGTCAAGTCATTGCTCCTTTCCTCTCCCAGAGAAACAGAGTTCATGAGCTCCAGAAAGAATAAAGTGAGCTGGATACATTTCTGTGTGGTGCTGACAATGCTAATTATTCTTTGTTCTTAATATAGAGAGGTACAGAGCTGCTAAGAGAGCACGGGCTTT
This sequence comes from Perodicticus potto, assembly GCA_963574655.1. NCBI lineage: Eukaryota > Metazoa > Chordata > Mammalia > Primates > Lorisidae > Perodicticus > Perodicticus potto. Next base: position 16,861 of record CAUYRH010093488.1, read on the forward strand.
GAAACAAGAAGAACTGGGTTTAAATCCCAGAGTATCAGCTGTGTGACCTTGAGCTAGCAACTCTGAATTTTAGCTTCCTTCCTTGTAAACTAAATATAGTAATCCATGCTTACCTCACAGGACAGATGTGAGTAATAAATGATATAGTGAGGGAGGAAAGCACAGAACAGTACCACACACTGGTAGATAGTCGACAAATGTTACTTTCGTTTCTTCCTTTTCCGAATACCCTCATGCTAACACTTGGGGTCCACATAGACCCCAATCCATACTTTAGGATTTTGGCATTTGTTAATTTTTAGTATTATCAAGTTCAAAGTGTTCCCTTAGTATATCTGTGATTTTCTTCAGGGTTTGGCTTGTTTCACTTTCTTTCATTAGCATTTATCATAATGCTATATATTTACTTTTTTTCCTACTTTCTGCCATTAGCATTCTAACTATGACAGGGCAGGAACTTTGTTTAACACTCAATCTCCACCACCTGAAGATATTCCTGTCACATAGTGGGAACTCAGTATTTGTTGAAATAAAGAACAAATGGCTTACAAATTTGTTTTTTAAAGCTGTTTCTATGATTTCTTACTAATGTATTTGGCAACAACACACCAAATTATTTGTGCATAAATATGTACAAGAACAGTGATCATGATATATACTTTTATAGCTGTGTATAAAATTAATAATGCCCTGAACACAATGAACATTTAATCAATATTTGTTAAACCTATTAATAGGAGCTCCTCATTCAACCAATATATATGCGTGAGCACGTCTTCAAACAGCAGAAAAGTATCAGTTCTCATTTTTGCACAGAAATATTAATGCTTTTTGTGGAGATAAAATACCACAATCATATATTGCCTGATTATATATATTCATAATTTACCATAACAAATACTATAGGGGTCTTGTAAAATACAATCGTCTGAAATTGAGTTGTCACAAATACAATGTCATAAACATAGGTGTGTTGTGTTTGAATATGTGTATGTGCTTGTTAAGTAGATCCTGGCTGTCTATTTGTTGAATAATTCATTAATATATTCACATATGTGTCTATAAAACAAGCTATAAAAATGTTTAAACATCGTAGAATAATATCATAAATGCTGGGGTAAATGTTATATGCCAAATGTCACTGGACTGAATTGTGAGGGCAAAAGAATGCTAGAGTTTGATCAAAACAAAAGATAAACCATATGAAATGAACTTAAAAGAAGAGAGTCTGTCTGTCATGTTGTTATTTACCATCCTATTCATATATATTTGTGCCACAGATAAACAGAGAAAGGCAGAGAAACAGGGAGGAACGAAAAAGCTTTCCTGAAAAACAGAAAAATCTCCACACATTTCTGTGTTGTCATTCAAAATGAAAACCTATGAACTTGCCCTTAGCTCTGGGTCTTTGGACAGCAAGGAAAGTTGGGAACAGAGGATGGGAAGTTAAGCTTGCAGAGAGAACATGGCCAACTTCCCTCCCGCACACCCTCAACACCCCAACTCCCGCCAGGATGGAGCTAGAATCTTGTGTAGAGCACCATTATGGTATTGGAAAGTTACCCCAATCCTGGAGGGGAGACCAGGGCTGGATGCGCACCGCCTCGCGACTCGAAATGCCACCCCCTATGCTGGACACCAGGCTGCGGGAAGTCAGAGGAAAGACCAGCCCAGCTCCACCGCGGAAAAGCATCTCTCCCCTAAAAGTCTTTTATTGATTTTATTTTTTGTGAAGTTAGTACAAGGGGCAACGCAGCGCATTCGTGTAATTTCATGCTGACTCTCTCTCTCCACTGCTAAGAGCTCTCAGACGCCACGCGGCCTCCAGTCTCCCCCCAGCCGCTGCAGGGAAACTGGTGCTTCCCCTGTGAAATGTGCTGGAGAGGTTATGGGGGGCCTCGGCAGCGGAGGGCAATATTGATAGATAACCCAGACTTCCGCGTGCGCGCACACCCCACAGCCGGGACTCTTTTCCCCTTGCTCTCACTATCTGCTAGAATATTCTCCTGCAGCTCCGATCCCCCCTATCACCTCGTCGTGGCCCCATTATTCCCCACCCCCACCCCAGAACAGTCTAGCATCTTCCAAATTGATGCGTTACGTTTTCAGTAAGGAAACAGGGAAAACCCAATGAAAATAATATTCAGCATCCTGCAACGCTCTCTCTCCCACAACACCACACACACACACACACACACACACACACACGCAATGCACACATTTTCTCCACCTTACAGCAGAATGCTGGCTGTTTCCTAGGCCTTTCAGGGTGCTCAGGCCCAGTGCATCTGAAACCTAGAAGCTGAGGGGAGAAGAAAGATCAGGTGTGGAAGGTGCAAAAAACGGTTGTTGCCTTTTCCTGGATCAGAGCTAGAACATTCGGTTTTGTTATTTTCCTCTAAATCATCTCTAAAATGGGGAGGTAGGAGAGGGGACGGAAAAGGTTAAAGAAAAATGGACAACTCTAAAAGATTTATAATTTACTTTTAAAATAAATCAGCACAGGGAGGCCCAAGCTGCCACTTGCTCTGAAGGCTCTGGGATCCCACACTGAATAATGTGCCGCGGCCCATTTTGATCTGCACTGAAATTAACAGTCTGCCACTTTATGAAATATTATCTTTGTTAGCTTTACCACTAACAGAAACACACTTCCAATTTTTCACATCCACATACTACATCTATTAAAGCAATCTGGGAAATTAGTTTGAGATAAACTGTACGGCAATTTTATTCATAGCTTTCCTGTATCTCACTGTTAAACCGCATCACAGCTCACTAAATAGTGCCTAATGTTTATTGCATTTAACTGAATGTATACGATTCTGAGGGTACGCCAGGGACCGATTATCATAATTATACATGTTTCTATGGAAACCCACAAGTCTATCAGTTTTGATTCATTATATTGTTATACCTTCTAGCACTTTCTAATTATTAGGTGCCCATAAAAAGTCTCAGTCTTGCTGTTACTATAGAAATGAGCTATAGACAGGCCTCGATTGTTAACCCTTAAAGGACCAAAATATATAGACTCAGACAGCTGGTATTCATAAACTGAAATAGCTTATAATTTCATCTGTTACTCAAATGCGTAATTGGTTGGCTGTTAATAATTTCTGAAGATATTTCACTTAGACAATTCGTGAAAGATCAGCTCAGATTTTAGAAAATTGTCCTGACTTTAAAGTTTCCTACCCCTGCTGTACACCCTCAGGTATGATAAAAGATACACAAAGACTAATGCAACACTGAATTAGTGAGCAAAAAGTGCAAAATGAAGTCTTTCAGGACCGATTCTTATTTCATGGATAAAGACACATTTGCTGGTGTAAACATAGAATTACATGTTACGTGATAAAAACAGATAAATCAGAATACAATAGTGAAACCTCCAATGCATGGAGAGTCTTTAAATCAAGCTTCTGAAATTGCTTCATAGCAATATGGCTATTTAGGTATAATTTAATATTGCTACTTAAATTGCAATTTGTAATTTAATATTTTCATTTTACCTTTTTTTCTACATTCGCTAACAGAATCCTGTGAAAATTGAAAGGGACTGAGCAGTTTCATTGTCTTTCTAACCCTTCTGCTATTATAGTTTTCAATTAGAAGTGCCTTTTAATTTAGATCAGGAAAGCTCTCCTAAAGTGACAGCTCGCCCTTCACACTGCATATCTATTTATTTCGGAAGTCAACACACCATTCAATAACCTGAGAACAGCCCTGATTGCTATGCTAATAGTATTCAGAAATATGTCGACACCGATGGAAACAAGTAAACTAAGGCTAATTCATAAAGTGAATAATAAAAGGCAGAGGGAAGCCTTTCATACTTCTTACTACTTCAGCTGGAATCTTCAGCTTACAAATTTAATTTTTTCCTCCCTTCGGGAAATGAACACTATATGATAACCAAACTGAAATTAGATTTTACCTAGTATTACAGCCTAGCCTATTTGACGCGGCTTGTTTTATTACATAAAGCTGCGGTGAGAAGCAGCAGAGACAATGACCGTATATGTTAATGCTTGTGTGATCTAGGAGGCGCCTGCTGCAGACCGAGCTTTCTTCATCTCAAAGCTAAATGCATTTTCCTTTTCGAGAGGGTAGGAGGAGAAAGAAAGCCATAAGAATTTTAAATGTATGCCCACATTAAAAAACAACAGCACATGTTAGGGAACCATTTTCTTCATATTACAAGCTCAAACCACCAACGTCCATAGCAGCTCCCGGCCAATTAGGAATAAATCAAATTGTATAAGTAACAAAAGATACAGACATTTGCATGTTTAAGTTTGAATTAAAAAAAAAAAAAAAACAGAGACTCGATCAAAGCCTTTTGTTCCCAGTTCTTACGTTGCTGTTAGCATTAGAGAAAAGTAGAATTACTATTAAATAGGAAATTTGAAATAGATTAGGAGTAAATTGAGTCAGATACTTTAAAAACTCCATTCACCAGGACATGCACGTATTATTGCATATATATATATATATATATGTAGCCTGGAAATTAATTATATTTAATTCACATTAAAATTCCTCTCCTCCCCATATCCAACTATTGGTTATCCAAAATAATTCAACTCTATATGTGTATTTTATTCTTTTTACTAATGAAATTAAAGTAAACTTTAATAATGAACATCTGATTTTCATCTTGTTTATGCTTTCATTCCTAAAATTATCAATTAGTTATTCAAAAATCTTTAGAGCCTGTTCACATACTTAAAAGTAAGTAAATATATACATATGTTGATAAGCCCTCATAAAATATATAAATGCATAAAACATGCTACTAGATCTAGATAAGGTAAAGAACGGTACGAGAAGAGTAATGCTACTAAGGGCAATATTTCATATACTTGATGAATAAACCTTAAAAGCGATAATAAAAGCTTCTGAAAGCAAGCATAACCTGGTGTGTGCTTTTAGTGAATTACTAAAGATCACTGTTAAGTTAGTAAATCCTGGGGAAGGGGTTAGTTGGGGGTCAGATACGAGGGTCACGGGGATGATTAGGCAAAGAAAGCAGAGAAAGTAAGGCATTCAAGCAGCAAGCTTATTACCACCTGGGATTTCATTTATTTCCTAGAGATAGAGTCAAGCTAGGTCCCTGCATGGCAAAACCGTGAATTAATTATATTCTGCCCCCCCAGTGAGCATAAAGTGCTCGAATTTTCTTTTTGGGTGATAGGGGGACAGATGACTTATCATTCACGGTTGGATGTTAAAATCCCAGAGGAGAGAGCCAATAAAAGCAGCTCCTAGTGACAAAAATCCAGGAGCTGTGCCGTTATTACGCATCAAACTGAAAGGTTTTAGGATTCATATCTATTTGCACCACTTTGCCACTGAGGAAAATGTCTACTCAACTAGAGAATGTCTAAATTCTTGAGGTTTTGTTTTTGTTTCTGCTTTTGATGTTTAAAGGAGAGGTGCGAAGACATCAGTGAGTTGTGATTCCCTTCATCTGCAAACAGGTTCCTTGGAGAAGGCCGGTCAGTGGCAGGGAGGGGCGCAGACCCCTACGGCAGGCCTTGGGCATTGTTGCTGACCTCACAGGTCAACCCTCCACACCAGCAGCAGCCAACCTCTTTCCCTCCTAGAGGGTCAAGGGTGAAGAGAGAGAGATCATGGTCCCTGTGGGTTATTGTTCAGGGGCTCCTGGGCAATGAGTCTTTTTTCAGTTTAATTATTAGAAATCGGGAAAGGAGATAGATGGCTTTCTCCCAGATTAGGACACAGCCAGTAAAAGGTAACAGAATGGAGCCCATAGATAAAAGAAAATGGATTCTGAAACCACCGAAGGTCGGTGTTCTGGGTAGAAAAGTATAGGGAGAGAAAGAAGAGGGGACCCCGCTAGCAGCCGCCACAAACAAAAAGGATTCAACCTACTCTTGTCCTTCTGATCCCTTTCTTTGCTGATTTTCTTCCACCTATGTTTAATGCGGGCAAATGTGGGCCTTTTATCTGTCATTTCCCCTGCCTATAGAAGCACTAATATGCCGGGCAGAATTGGGCTACAAAAATTAAGAAAATAAAAGAGCTGCTCTTTTAGTAGATAAAAATGTGATCACTACACAAGAGGAGATCAAACCATTTTAATGTGTTTATTTTTCATAGGCCCTAGATTTGTCACTTCCGTAAAATACTACAACACATATGCTCAAGGAATACAAAAAATTCAAGGACTTTGGTTGCTGCTCTGTGCACACATAAAGAAAGAATGCAGTTGTCTCTCACCTTCACTCTATTTTACTTTATCAGTGCATCAGCCAAACGCTCATTATTATGCACTCTGAAAAATAGTCATTTCAAGAGGCTAATCAGCAATGCTCACAATTTATATTTAGTTTTTATGCTACTCAGAGTTTAAAAATGAAAAATTACGGGTATCAACAAATGTTTGCTTAAGTCTGGCTGATGGAAAGAATTCCTTGGGTGTTCCACCTATAGCATATGTGGCGGGCGTGTTCCTGTGGCCTGGGCCTCGCCTCCTGTTCCAAGGCAGTGCATGCACACTCAATAGACAAGGCATTTTGGAAATACCAGGGTGTCTACCAGAAAGTACAAAGGTGGAGTGGTTAGTGAGGGCTGGGAATATTGGGGACTTAAATCTGAACCATAAGGAATGGTAGGTTTATTTTATTATTTACTTTTTTTGTTTGTTGTTTGTTTTTTTGACACAGAGTTTCACTCTGTCACCCAAGCTAGAGTGCCACAGTGTCATAGCTCATAGCAACCTCAAACTCCCGGACTCAAACAATCCTCATGCGTCAACCTTCTGAGTACTTGGAACTACAGGCACCTATCATGACACCTGGCTAATTTTTCTTTTCTATTTTCTTTCTTTCTTTCTTTCTTTCTTTCTCTCTCTTTTTCTCTCTCTCTCCTTCCCTCTCTCCCTCCTTCCTTTCCTCCCTCCCTCCCTTCTTTCCTTCCTTCCTTCTTTTTTTATTCTTTCTTTCCTTCCTTCTTCCTTCCCCCCTTTCTTCCTTCCATTTAGGGAGACAAGGGTAAGGGGGTGTCTTCTTCTTGCTCAGGCTGGTCTCAAACTCCTGAGCTCAAGTAATCCACCTTTCTTGGCCTCCCAGAGTAGAAGGGTAGGTTCAGCTTATGAAAGGAACTTGCAGAAATATCTATGTCAGCTTTGGAAATTATAATCAACTGATATGGATAGTTCATGTAGGTGGGAAAAACACAGGCAGAGTACAAGATTTTGACTGGTGGCTTAAGAGATTTAAGTATTATTCTATTGTTCATAGAAAGTCACTAGCAATATTTTTGAACAAGAAATATAGCTTGTCCTTTGAGAAAGACGTTAGAAGTCATGTGCTTGCCAGAAGTCTAAAATGAGGAAAGACTTTCGGGAAGGAGCCATTTAGACACTATAACACTACTACAGGTAGGAGGTTTATACCAAATGTTCATAGGGAGAGGAAAAAGAAATAAACGTGATAAAGGAAAAATAAATTGAACACAGTGTGTGAAGAGTGAGGCAGCTCTGATGCATGAGTCCAAACAACTAAAGCAAAGTCATAAAGAGAATGAGAGAACAGTGGTGGAAATACGTTTTGGCAGTGAAAGAACTAGCTTGGTTTTGGACACAGGAGGTCAGACTAAGGATCCAAAAATTATGTTCAGAGAGAAGTCATTAATTTTCATGTTCATGGTCATGTGCATGGTTATTGCTTTGTGTTTTGAATGAGCAAATAGGAGAATGAGCATGAATTAATTTTAAAAATTGAACCATAGATGAGATATATTTGGCACCATAAGAACGAAAAAATTCTACAAGAAGACGTGGAAAGAGAAAAGTAAACAAATAATAATTGCATCTTAAGATTTTTCTCTGTCTACAGGCAAAGGAAGAATTTAAATAAGGAAAGAAGGGAAATGAAAAGAGCCACAGAAATGAAGACAATAAAGACAAGAGGATGTGGAAGGAAGAGACAGAATAGAGTAACAGCCTAAGGTAGGAACCAAAGCTGAAAGAAGTCCTGGTGCCATTAAATTAATGTGAATGCGAGTGGGAGGGGTGAAGCAAGAGAAAATAGAGCACTTCTGGAAGCATAAGAAGAGGCACCACTGGAAAGGACAGATTAAATGCTCCACCGTGAGAAGCAGTAGGTGTTGCATCAAAGCCGAGGGCAGAGGCTTAAGAGGGGAGGCTGGAGTTGGGAGGGTCCCGTGAGGAATTTAGACCAGGAAATGGGGAATCTTTTCTTCTGAAAAAGAAAGAAGAGAAAATACATTATGATGCAGAGATATTTTTAGGTTTCAAGAAGGCATATACACAAAGATGTAAGTAGGGAAGACAAATACACATCAGGTGGTTTCAAACTAGGAACAAAATGGGTGGGGACCAGCTCGATGACAATATTTCAAATTGTATATAAAACCAGCACATTGTACCCCATGATTGCACTAACGTACACAGCTATGATTTAATTAAAAAATAAAATAAAATAAATAAAAAAGAGAGAACCAACTGAATGAAGCCAAAAAGTGAAATTCATATTGAAGAGTAAAGGAGCAGGGACTGAAGATAAGCTAATGTGAACAATGGTTATTTGGATTTTTACTTTAATGTAAAGCTTTTGTCTGCAAACCATAGAAGTCTGTCCAGTAGAAATAGTTAAGCAAACAGAACTGTCAGCAAAAAGAGAAACCATCATAAAACTCAATTCAATTAAAAATACAGTTCTCAAGTGTTGATTACATGCAGGGCTATAATATTAGCTATATTAGCTGTTAACAGGGAAATTCCAATGGAATTCTGGAACCTGAAAGCTGGCAAAAATTAATATTTTTTAAAAGTTTGTGCTAATGTCTTAAAACTCTAAAAATGAGTACCCTCTAAAAAAGGATGACTCCAAATTGCCTTCAACTGGCCTCAGACGATCACTTCACTCTTTTCTATAATAGCTCATCGTGAATTCTGTGTTTTCAGATTTAAAAAAAAAAGAAATTTTGAGGTTGAGGATTAGATAAACTAAAATGCTAGTAATCGTGAGGCCACCAAAAGCCACTGAGAAACCATATGGGCTCATTACTGGCCAACTGACTTCACCCACTCCCCAGTCCCAGGGGCGCACTGTAGTACTTTTCCACAATAGCGTATGAATGACCACTGTCCCACTTAGCCTCTACATCTAAAAGGGACAGATTAAAAAAAAAAAAAAAAGCTAAGAAAGGATACACAGCTGACCAAGGTGGCTGAACCAGTAGGTGGTTGATCACACACGCAAACGTACCATCCTCTTTTCCCAAGTCTATAATTTTTTTCCACATAACAGTGACACTCAATCTTGGTTGCATGTCAAAATAATGCAGAGAAGTTTCAAAATATATCCCTGCCTGGGCCTCATTGCAGGCCAATTATACTAGAATGTCTGTGTGTGCAGGCCTGCACCTGTGTGTTCAACAATCTTCCTGAGTGGTCCTAAGGCGCAGTTACCACTGAGCGCCACTTCTTTGTACGAAGCTCCAAGATTTCAGTGCCCTGGCCTCTATTTTTACCTGACTCCTCAAAGTTAATCTGCTGATTTCTTTATCAGTGTTCACTCGGGACAAAATCCTATGTCTTAGTAATCTTTATTTTTAAATTCCTGTTTTTCTAATTTATAATTGTCCATTCTAGTTGAGAGTTTATGATTCTTTTATTTATTTATTTATTTATTTTTTGAGACAGTTTCATTTTGCCGCCCTTGGTAGAGTGATATGGCATCACAGCTCACAGCAACCTCAAACTCTTGGGCTTAAGCAATTCTCTTGCCTCAGTCTCCCAAGTAGCTGGGACTACAGGCGTCTGCCACAACGCCTGGTTATTTTTTGGTTGTGATTGCTGTTTGGTAGTGCCCGGCCTGGATTTGAACACGCCAGCACCGGTGTATGTGGCCGGTACCCTAGATACCGAGCAGAGAGTTTATGATTCTATGATTATTATTTCTAACATCTTTTCTTTTAGGGCAGCGCCTGTGGCTCAAAGGAGTAGGGTGCTGGCCCCATATACTGGAGGCAGCAGGTTCAAACCCAGCCCTGGGAAGAAAATAAAAAACTGTAGGGCAGCGCCTATGGCTCAATGAGTAAGGCACCAGACCCATATACCGAGAGTGGCAATTCAAACTCGACCCCAGCCAAACTGCAACAAAAAAATAGCCAGGCATTGTGGTGGGCGCCTGTGGTCCCAGGTATTTGGGAGGCTGAGGCAGGAGAATCACCTAAGCTCAAGAGCTGGAGGTTGCTGTGAGCAGTGAGACCATGGCACTCTACCGAGGGCAACAAAGTGAGACTCTGTCTCAAAAAAAAAAAACTGTAAATAATAACGTCTTTTCTTTTAAATCTAAATTATGTTATATATTACAAATGTAATATTCATTATTATTAGAAAAATATTGATTATATATCCACTATGTTTTAAGCATTGTTCTAGGAACTAGGAATATGATGGGTACAAAGGTAACACTGACTAATATAAAGTAAGGATTTGAATCTGCAATTTTGACTGTAGATCCAGGCCTCTCCCTTACACGATATAGAGTATATTTATATAACTAAAATCATTAACAGAAAAGTTATCCTAGTCTTAGTGTTACCTATGCAAAAATGAAGCATATGCAGTGTACATTCTATGATTTCAAAGGCACAATAAGACTCCATCGGATTGAAAACATTTTTCTCCTAGTCTGCATGTTCTAATTCTGCTTCCACTACAAAACCCAATATACTCGCTACTCTTTTGAAATGCTCATTAAATACAAAATGATGATAGTTCAATAAGGATTATGAACATTTTCCCATTACACAACACCTGATTCAGAGGAGCTTACGGAAATCATATTTTTCCTACCCAGAAGTCTGAACACAGGTGGCTACTGACATTGGTTCAATGGCTTGCAGATGTTACTACCAGTATCTCTGCGATTCTTATGGACAGTGACAATATAGCTGCTACAGTGCCATCCCTTACATCTACTTCCAAGGCAAGATTTAGAAAAATAGAGAGAATACCCACACCAGCTAAATCAAGACAACAAAAACCTATCCTGAATTCCCAACTTACTTCTTCTCAAAGATTATGTAAATGCTGTTATTTGGTCACCCCTGGCTGCAAGGCAGACTTGGAAGTTTTGTTTTTAGCTTTTCTTGCCTCGTTAGAGATAGGCATGAAAGAGTGGGTTTGTGATGGCTACTTGGTTAGACAACTTGCAGGCTCTAAGTCACATAGTCTTTAGAAGCCATCTTCAAAATGCACTGCCTTTATTAGGGGGAGTGACCCAAGTTGGGTCTATAGACTTTTCTTATCTGTTTGGACTTGTTTACTAAACTAGATGGAAGCACAGCTTTCCAAACTCAAGGAAACCAGGAGCCTTTAAACAAGAAGGATCAAATGTCAATGATACTCTAGGTATCTGGAAACACTAAAGGAACTGAGCGTTCAGCCCCTGTGGTGGAAGGCAGAGGAGGCAGCATCACTAGAACAGAGGTCCGTCAGGAGGAGGGGTGATCAAAGGTCATGGAGGTGTGAGACAGTTTGGAGGGAAGCTGGCCCTTTTCCCATGCAAACTGCTTCTAATATGCTAAAACTCATTTTGTCTTTCAACAGCTTTATTGAGATGTAATTTAAAAACCATACCCTTCACACATTTAAAGCATACATTCAAGGGTTTTTATACCATTAACAGATATGTGAAAACATCACCACAGTCAATTTTAGATCATTTTCATTATCTCAAAAACAGCAACAACAAACCTATACCCTTTAGCCATCACCTCTTTATCCTCCATGCCCTCCGTCCCTAAGCTACTAATCTACTTTCTATCTCTGTTGTGAACATTTCATATGAAGGGATCATACACTATGTGGCTGTTTGTGTCTGGCTTCTTTTACTTAGTCCAATGCTTTCAAGGGTCACCCACATCATAGCACATATCAGTACTTCATTCCTTTTGATGATCAAATAGTATTCCATTATATTGATATACCACATGTTGTTTATTCATTACTTGAGGAACATACTTTTTTTCCAACCATCTTCCTATTGTCAATGATACTGCCACAGACATTTATGTCCGAGTTTTTCATTTCTGTTTGGAATAGACCTAAGAGTGGAACTTATGGTTCCTATAGTAACCATTTGAAGGATCACCAGACTGTTTTCCAACATGGCTGCACCTTTTCACAGTCCCATCAGTGCTGTGTGAGGGACCCGATTTCTCCACCTGCTTATCAACACTTGTTGTCCGGCTTTTTAATTCTAGACATCCTAGCAAGTATGAAGTGATCTCTTACGGTAGTTTTGATTTGCACTTTCCTGATTATTAATTCTGTTGAGTGTGTTTTCATATACTTACTAGTCTTTTATATATTTGAAGAAATCTCTATTTAGATCTTTTGCCCATTATTAATTGGCTTACTTGTCTTTTTTATTATTGTGTCATAAAAATCTGTCATATATTCTAGATACAAATCTCTTATTAGACACATGATTTGCAAATATTTTCTCCTGTTCTTGGTTTATCTTTTCACTTTATGGATAGTGTTTTTGCGAAATACAAACCTTTTAAATGTGGACAGAGTCCAATTTATCTATTTTTTTATTTGTTCATACTTTTAGTGTCATATCCGAAAATCCATTGCCAAATCCAAGGTCATAAAAATATACCCCTGTATCTTATTCTATGAGTTTTATTTTTTTAGTTCTTTCATTCAAGCCTTTCATCTATTTTGAATTATGTATATGGTGTTTTTTGTACATGGTGTAAGTAAGGTGCAACTTTTTTGTGTCTGTCTGTCTATCCATTTGTTTAAAAAAAGTATCTTATCAATCTGTATGACTGTCTTTGTGCTGACACAACACCAACACTATCTTGATTACTATAGTTTTGTTGTTACATTTTGAAATCACAAAATCTGAATCCTCCAACTTTGTTCTCATTTTTCAAGATTGTTTTGGCCATTTTGAGTCCCTTATGATTCCATATGAGTCTTAGAATTAGCTTGCCAATTTCTACAAAGAAGCCAGCTGGGATTCTTATGGGGATTGAATTGTATCTGTAGATCAGTTTGGGAAGCATTACCGTCTGAAAAAGATTAAGTTATCTGACTCATAAACTGCTTCTAATATTATAAAAGACCATTTTTTACTTGGTCTTTGTTTTTCTTTACTTAGCCTATTTTCACTTTAACAGTAATGTGTTACAAGAGAATTCTAACAGGGAAACAGAGAATTTCAGGTCAGTAGTGGAGACAACAGAACCATAATTAAGGAATAGAGCGTAGTTCCTGTGAACTGATGCAGGTAGAACAGTTCCCTGTAAGATCAATCTTCTGTGTTTGGGGGGCGGGAGGATTTTAGAGGCTCCACTGCAGCGCCTCATTTGGGGTCATCTCTTTCTTCCACATGCTGCAGCCCCTGGGCTCCCTTCCTTTTTAGTGCAGCGGCTGCTATGGCAACGGTTCATATGGGCTAGGAGAGAAGATGAGGCCTCTCTGGAGCCATCATTAGTGCTACTCTGGCCAGCAGGGGGTGCAAAGAAGAGCGGCCACTCCCACCTTCTGTTTGTAACTGTGCAGCGCACAGCCCGGCCAAGGCCAAGGGCCTGGGACTCGCTGAGAGGAGGCAGTGTGTGTGCTTCTGCCAGAAGGAGACCATGAGCTCTCTGGAAAGTCTGTAAGAGAGCGTGAGGATCTTTCTAGGAATTTGTGTCAGAGCACAATTTATGAGTGACTAGCTCTTAAGTAGGAAAATGCAAGCTTTTATAATTCTAACTACAAAACATCATCTCAAAAACCTGAGAAGGCGTTATTTTTATTTATTTATTTTTGCTACACAAGAATTAATTTTGACATTCCCTACACTCACGAAAGATTCACATGTGCTCGCTTTTCTTCATTTGGCTGTTGTTAAATAGCCTAAGAAGTGCACACGTGTTTCCTGCCTTGAGTTTCAATGTCTGCCTAGTCTCTAGATGTTAAAGCAAGCTCAGTCTCCATTCAGGCCATGGTGGTAAGTCACTCACCAGCCCTTTCCTAGTACTATAATATGAATTTCAAGATGACACAGGGTTGATAGTTTAACATTCTTCTTCATGTATGCATCAGAATTTTTTATGTCACACACATGAGCAGACAAGCAGCTATTAAATTAAAATGGCTCATACACTTTGGAAGAGCTGTTCAAGATAGGAAGTGCCCATCCAGCACTCTCTAAGAACAGCATCATGTGGATAGTCATGGATCTATATTTCCGCATTTATATCATGTGAAATTTTTTTTAAAAATACAATGACTTGTAATCTCAAAATCTCCTGATCTTTGATGCCTGTGACTGACAGATTTTACCTCTGCAAATTCTTTGAAAGGCAAGTGATGCCTCATGATACACACAATTGACTAAATATTTATCAAATATTCATACACTTACTCAGCAGATTAATTATTAAACAAGCTTCCACTGAACTAGCTTTCTTTTTGCTACCGCTAATTCTCTGTTGCTCTGTTGACATATGTTCTGAGGAAGCAGGAAAATAACAAACTCAGCAATTTTTCCTGTTCAAGGTTATTCCTTCAAGTGTGGGAAGGCAAGAGACACGTGAAAACCCATGTCACCTATTTGTCATACTTAAAAGATTTTAAAGATGTAAATGAATTGCCTAATGGATTTGGTTTATTTTCCTTTTCAGCAATTTTAAAAATTTTAGGTAAATTGTCAGCAGCACGTTAACTGAAAAGGAAAAGGAATTTTTTCAATAGCTGCGATAATTATTGTTCCCAAGGTGTTATTACAAAATATTGCCCTGCACATTATTTTATCTATTTTTCACAGAAAAGCTAAGGTAGTTTCTGCACTCCCATTATACAGATGTAGAAGATGAGATTCTGAAGTACTCAATGATTTCCCCAAATTTACACAACTGATAAGCAGCCAAACAGGCGCTGGAGCTCCCTTGCATTCTGTTTTATCCAGTATAGAATGGCTATGTTATTAAAGGGGAAAAAATAGCTAGTATTTCAAGAATAGGATTTTAGGTTAGTAATATTTTCATCATTCCCTGTACTCAGACTTGGAGTTAGGCTTTGGACAATTCCTTGCTTTGTTTTTGATAAACTCTACCAAAGACAACTTACTGTTTTCTTAAACCAGATAAAAAATGGGAGCAAGGGGAGATCTTTAGACTCTTACAAAGCAACTGTTTTGTGACATCAGAAAGTCAGTGCGTGATGAGCAGATCTCTAGTGATCAGGTGATCATATGGTCAATGCCAGAATCAGTTATTCAAAAAACTGGCAACTTTATAAAGGACTACAGAAGAAAGAAGGTGCTGTGGGTGGCAGGTGGAGAGAAGGAAAGTGACTTTTAACATTATCCCACTGTGGCTGAGTGCTATATAATAAGACACTATTTTGTGTCTTTAACGCAGAATTTGTTCTCATTGGAAGAATATCATTACCATTACAGAGTGTGATGTCTGCTTTTAGTTAAATATAGGTAATTTTATATTTCTTTGATAATAAGAATAGATCTAAGGTTTCCATGTAGCATGTATCTCAGCATTTTTATATTCAAATCTAATAACTGGATCATGAGATATTTCCCATTAAGCAATCTCAACAAATCACTACCATTTATTTATAAATATTAACTCTCTTGACTTTTCCTTAACAACATTCATAATCTACCCAGTTTATCAATATACTTAAAATCTTATACATTAAACATTGGAGCAATATATTTGGTATCTCTTTCTATACTTCCAAATTATTTTTGGTAGAGAAATATTTAAAATTGAACTATTTTCTTTCTATATGTGTGATAATTAGCATCTATTCTTAATAGATCAAGATTTTAAGCTTACTAACCAGCATTAATTACTAATGTTTTGTTTCAAATAAATAATAATAAAACAAGTTACAATATTATCAGCAGATGTGTTCATGTTGTAAAACATAAAAGGTATATTTAATTAGTTGTCAGTAATACAAATGTTCGACGTAAACTCTTGAGACTTCTGATGTGGTGATGTTTTGTGAAAGCTTTGAAATCCACTGGCTTACGCCACTCTTTCATTCAAGACAAATATGTGGGCAAATCAGCAGGAGTCCATTCTGGCTTCCAGAGAGTGCCCTGGAGCTGTCCACAGGAAGGTGCTGGAAAAGGCAGCCGCAGATGGTCCAGGTACACAATTATTTCAGCTTGAAATGCAGCAGAATAATCAGACTCATGTTAAAGTGTTGCTACAGTATATATGACCTGGAAACTGTTTCATTAAGCTTGTAGAGCCATCTTCTATCTCCTTTGATAATTATAAAGAAAAGGTATTTTCTCTAGAAAATAAGGAGATTGAAGTAAGACAAGGAATTATTTATTCCTTATGTCTTGATTCCTCCAAGATATAAATGATGTTCCTAGTACCCAGATGAATTGCTAAATAACTGATGTTTTACCTCAGAATATTTAAGTTCTTTACAGAAGAATTTAAGTTCAGGTTCTATGGATTTTTTTCCTAGTATTTCCAACTTAATATTGGAAAACCAAAAGTCATTTAAAAAATCAGCTGTTTATCCTCAATAGAATCGCCCTCCAAGTAAACTGAAAGGAAAGGGGACAAAAAGGATTTGTAGTTTTAGCAATATACAAGGACTGACTTTCGGATCCATGGTAAAGGTCAGGTGTAATATTCAAAAACAAATTAAAAGGCAGCCAATCTATTGGACTCAGAAGATTCCAGCAAACGTTGGGCACCCATGGGCATTGGCTCAAATGCGTTTATTGTGATCACACCCCAGACGATGCCGCGAGCACTATTAAGGACCCTGTTCACCACCATCTTTCTTGCATTATGTATGCAGTTATTGTTTTGCATTATGCACTATCTAAAACGATACAAAAACATTTTGCTGAAAAATAAACCACTGGTTTTATGCTTAACACCAGGATTACAAAATGTGATGTCATGAATTATTCATATCATTCGATTTAATGTAATCATCTTCTCCCCAGCGCTAAGCCTCTGTGAATGGTGTCCTATGCAGCCACCCTTCTGAAGAACTTAATACGAGGGGGAGAAACACCTGGCTTTAACTGACAGTGAATTAGGCCCATTGTCACTTTGGGAAAAAAACGCAATTTAATCTTTGATCTTCACATACATCCTAATTCCAAGGAGCATTTATTAGCACTACAAACTGAGCTAACCTTAGGAATTCATAGAATTATTGACCTCGACATTTAGACACAGACATATATAAAAATACACACACACACACACACACACATTTGAAATTTGAACTACAGAACGGAATTCCTTTTCATTTCATTCAAAGCAATACTAGGATATATTTCTAATGTGTTTGCTCTAATGGCAAATGGATTTGATACACATTTATAATTTATTTAGGTCAAATTTTTTAAAGTACGTACAACAAACCATTATTGAGGACAATAAAAATATTGATGCAACTTTACCTACAGATTAAAGTAATTTAACTTCAAAGCAGTCCAAAAATATTAAAATGTAAAGAAAAGAATGCTTCTGAGTGTTTTAAACTCTACAGAAAAAGGACAAGTATTAACTTAAAACTTGGGGTGGCCTATATTTGACTTTTCATTGACATTTTAAAATGTTGAAGCTACACTTAAATATTGTCATACTGTTAAATTAGGAGATGGTTCATTTTGAGATTGAATATAGGATCACACTACCATGAGAAAAACAGCAAGCTTGCAAAGTGGATTCCTAATTTGAGTCCATTTCAACTGTTTAGCCCCTGAGACTTTATGAAGATAATGATACCACTTCCCCTGCCATACTCAGCATGTGGCAGGGAGGCTCAAATGACATACTGGGAGGAAAACCATGTCAAAAACTTTGACGTGATCCACAAATATGTGGAGTTATTATTTAAAGCCAAAATTACCTATAATCCATACAGATCTATAACCAGTGTGAGACTGGATAAGCAAAGATATTGATAGGCATCAATCTAAATCAAGAACATTGCAATAAAAAGGAATTTACTTAACAAGAAAAGGAACAACATGGCAATTTAAGAATTAAATGCTCCTCAAATTTATGTGGATAGAATAACCCACTTATATAAATAACAAGAGGAAGAAAAGTTCATATGTCATGCTGGAAAATATCATAATTACATTTCCAGAACAATTTATTATCTCTCACAGCTTCCAGTTGAACATCTTGCATGCAGGTGTGACTCAGCCATGACTGCTGATTGGTAAGGAAGCCAGTCACCACAGTCAACCCAACAGTAATTGAACGTCCATTTTTTATGAGGTCAGCCTAAAATCTAGCTACTACTTTTCTGTAATAACAAATGCATAGAAAACTTAAAACTCTGTCTTTGCCAAATACCAACAAATGGATGATGTTCACCTCTTTTCAAAACAGCAAAGAGGTCTTTTAAGTGGTGAGGGGGGGGGGAATAAGTAAAGCAGGGTAGTGGATGGAAAATATTACTTAAGCTAACGGTTTCTTCCATTTAGTTCTAAAATTGTCTCTTTCCCACTTAATAGCCTTAGGTAAGGGAAGTCTCTATTTCCCCTAAATAAAAATTATTGGGCATTTTGTCTATTAATCTCAGTAGCATGCTTCAACTAGAGTCTCATTAACATTATGAACTGGGCCAGAAGACACCTATCACATTATAAGACTTCTTTCTTTTCATTTCAAGAGCACCTTGACCTTCTCCAGCAGTAGCATCACAGGCTTCTACCAAGGTTCTGTTTCCCAATGCACCCGCCTGGTCTACCAGAGCCCAAGAGCCCGTGGTCCCTGAGGCATCTGCTCAGGAAGCCCCCGGGGTTGAGGTCTCACGTGCTCACTCACACACTCACTCACCATATTAAAAAAAATTATCATGTATTCAAATCCAAAAAATGTTTGTGCTTAAAAAAAAAAAAAATCTAGAGAACTGAGAACCAGAGCCAGAGCTTTAAGTCTCTCGGTGAAGCTACAGCCTAATTACTGCCTGCTGCGTGGCGCAGTTAAACACAATCAGTCAGAAAGCCTTAAAGATACAATATCCCTTTTCACAAACTGTCTGCTTGTCAATTCCAAGTCACCCCCCTGCTTTAAATCAACCAACCACAGAGCTGTTATGAACAGCAACTGATTTTCCATGCAGTGCTGCAAAACAAAATCACACCGTATCCTATTTTTAATGGCCACAGTTTTTCAACTGCATAACAAGAGTTAGCTGGCACTGCTGAGCTGAACGGTATCAAAAAAATGGGTTCAAGTAGAAATAGCATGGAACCCTTGAAGCGAACAAGTACAGACCCAATTACAAGTGCATTGTGGTGCTCAGTACCAATTACATCCAAATAATTGTGGAGCAAATTTCCCCGTAATAGTTATATTGTAGACATCGACTTCTTTTATTTTTGTTCCTCCAAGATAAGGTTGATACTTAAAAGGGAGAAAAAGCTGAATCATAAATATTACTTTATTAATACACAGTCTATTTATGCACAAAAGTTTTTCTGTGATGTCAAGGTAGGACTGTGGAAGTTTGGCCACCAGAGAGAAGTGGTCTGCTTCTTTCCACAGAGTTCATGGTTTGTCAGGTATTTCCCTTGGGAAAATCAGATTAGAAACTCTCTCTCCTCAAACAATATGCTTTTTAATTATTGGAGCCTTAGGGATATAAACAGTCAGTGTGGATTTTTTTTTTTTTTAAGGAAACCTTAGCCCCCATCTCCAAAGTCATGGGTAAAATTAGGCAGTCAACGAATTGAGAAAGCTGCCACTTGGGCCCCCAGGGGTTGACATTTGACAGGTTCTTTAATAGCTAGAGAAAGAAAGAAAGAGAAATGGGAAAACAAATGAGGCTGGCTGGGAGTTGAGGAAAAGGGAAAAGGGTGCGTGTAACAAAGTTATGCTTAAAATCCAGAGCTAAGACACAGGAAGGGCAGAGGCAGGAAGGCCAGATGAAACAAAGCACGAGTGAGAACATGCAGCTCTTTAACATGTGCCGTGTTCTGTTGACTATCACAGAGTCAGCCCTTGCTCATCAGACCGCCTAATCCTGGCCCCCAGCGGTCCCACTGGCTGCCCTCCTTCTCCTGGAGCATTCTGCTACAGATGGCCACTTGCCTTTGTTCCTTGGGCGTTCACTTTCAATTTCCTCAGGACCAATACGGAAACTCTGATAGCTATAAAGTGTCACATCTTTCCAAGACTGGCCAATCAGGCCTGAGGAAGGTTGCAAGAAAAAGAAATGACATCTCTAGGACACTGGCTGTGTGCTTCTGAGGACAGGAGTGTGACAGACAGACGCTCCTCGATCTTTCTTTATTTGCCCCTTGCCTCTGCTCATTTTCTCTTTATTTGGCGCCATAAGAGGGAGCACACTGACCGGTATTTCCCACCAGCTTCTCATCCTTTGCTTTTTCCTCTTTCCCAATTCAGTATGAGCTTTATCCCGAAACACAAAACAAAATACATTATTTGTGGCAGAAGATACATTTCAATTTTTTAGAAAGTTTTTTTTGAAATAAAAAATAAACAATAGAGATGCTGCTGATTAAAAATAAATGTTAGAAATGACTGGCTCACCCAACTCTCTCATTTTAGAGATGAGGAAACTGAGGTCTGAGAACATGAATTCTGCAATACATTTATCATCCACAGGCAGCAGCGTCAACAGCTGTGACACCTGCCTCTGATTCCAAGACTCATGGTCGCTGTGGGAATGCTATTTATTGTGCATAGTCACTGGCAAATCTAGGTGATATGAACTATAAAAAGCCTGACTCAGAACTCCAGAGAGTAAGGAGCCAATGCCATTTGAAATATAGGCCGTAGACTGTGGTATGAGGATGTTTGTAGGATTCCTTTTCAAGGCAGCATTGTTAAAAGTGGCATTGAATTTGGTCATAATGAATGTATGTCAGAAACTTTGCAGCATTAAACAAAATCACTTTTGTTGACAATCAGCATGCATACTCTGGGTATTTCGGGTGAATGGGAGAGGGAATCCAAGGTATGGACCAAGTGGGGAGGAGTTCCTATAGGAAAGAAGGGTGCACGAGGAGAAGTGAGTTGTCTTCTGATGACCAGTGAGGGAAGGGAAGCCCAAGCTAGAACCCACCAGCAACTCTGGGTCGGATCTCCATCAGCCCCTCAACAGGGAGAACTACAAGGTCTAGGAGAAAGTCAGGAACTTGGCTTCTGCCCACCCTTGAAGTGGACAAGTACAGACCCAATTACAAGTGCATTGTGGTGCTCAGTACCAATTACATCCAAATAATAGTGGAGCAAATTTCCCCATAATAGTTATATTGTAGACATTGACTTCTTTTATTTTTGTTCCTCCAAGATAAGGTTGATACTTAAAAGGGAAAAAAAGCTAAATCATAAATATTACTTTATTAACACACAGTCTATTTATGTATAAAGGTTTTTCTGTGATGTCAAGGTAGGTCTGTGGAAGTTTGGCCACCAGAGAGAAGTGGTCTGCTTCTTTCCACAGAGTTCATGGTTTGTCAGGTATTTCCCTTGGGAAAATCAGATTAGAGACTCTCTCTCCTCTCCCCAAGTGTATTCAACATCACACAAAACTGCGAAATCAAGTTTATCTTGAGGACCTGGATCTCAACAATTCAGTCTTTCTCCCTTACCCCACTTTTTCCAACCCTTGTCAATAGCTGACATTCCTTTAGACGTGGAGAACTAAAAATGACCCCAAATGCAAATATTTAGGAGGAGACAATGCAGTGGAATAAAAAATAGAACCAATGCATCAAATGGAAAAGATTCAGGTGTGATCTTTTCCTGCTTTGACTAAGAAGAGAGATGGAAAACAGAAGGCAGGTACTGGCTATATCTCATGGGGACGCAAAGGAGAGAAGAAATAAGTTTCATCGAAGAGGGACCTGAAAATGCAGAACAAAATCTTCAATGACATCACAAAGCACTGGGGCCATGGAGGGAGCTCACCCCCAAGTGTATTATAATCTGCAGCTAGGAAAACAGAGTTTTATCCATAAATGATTTATGAAGATTTTTGTGGGGCAGTTTTATAGATGTTTGGGGGTGGTTATTGTTTGCTGTTTCTCTTGTTTTTAACATTGCTAACTTCCTATAAAGAAATCCCCCCCCCGAGGGGATTCTATCCCTGTGACTATATTGACTTAATTCTGAAGCACCAGTGCAATTAAAAGACGGTTCTAATTAATAGGCAATAGAATGGTTGTACGTAAAAGATTTAAGCAATTTATGCTTGGTGCACTAAACGAATCTGAACAAAGTCACAAAGGCATCAGAGCTCCATTAGAATTTATCAGCAGAGATGCCTGGAATATTTTTCACACTGGGTAGTCACATTGCTCCCTGCAGTTGGGATTGGACTGAGCGGAAAAACAGGTCGACACATTTTTCTGTACTGGCGGCAGGAAAATGGCTTCTCCTTTCAGTGGAGAAGTCACAACCACCAGGGCAAAAGCACCTTTACTATACTTCTGGTCCACCATATAGAAACACGATATAATTGCTGTCCCCAATTTTCTAACAGGCAGAGAGGCTGAGTAGATCTGACTTGCCTGGGTCCAAATATGACTATGACTGAGGGGCCACATCCCGGGTGGGTAACTGAATTTCTCTGCTTCAATATCCTCTTCTGTAAAATGGGATAATAAAAGCGCCTTCCTCCTAGGACTGGGCTGAAGATCGCATGAGTTAATTCATGTAAGGCATTCAGAGCACTGCCTGACAGTGCAGTGAGCAATCAATGAATTTTGTCTTATGATTATTATCTACTTCATCATTAGAAATCTGTGATGGTCTTGCAAAGAAGCTGCATGGCTAAGTATATCCTATATCTCACACAATTAGCTAATCTAATAATGCATGGTTGGGGTGGAGAGGAAGAGGTTCTGAACTCTCAATTCCCAAATAAATGAACTTCTGCCATGTAACACTGCACAAACCATGACAATTCCACGTTTTCTTCTATTAATTCCAATAATTTCTAAGCACTTGAAAAAAAAAAAAAGACAACATCTGGTTATCCACAAAGGCTAAGCACAGCAAATTTTTCATGACGTGCTATCATTATCACTTATTTACTTTTGAAAGATCACTTTACTGAGGTATGATTGACATGTAAAGGCTTTTCATATTTAATATACACAACTGGACAGTTGGAGATAAGTATGTACCTGTGAAATCATTACCACCATCTATGCCATAAATTTCTCCATCACCTCCAAAAGTTTCTTTTTCCCTCTTTATTTACTACAATTATTTTTATGATAAGAGCACTTACACAAGATCCACACTCCTAGCAATTGTTTTTTGTATACAATCCAGTAGGGTTAATTATAGGCACTCAGTTCAACAGTAGTTTTCCAGGACTCATTCTTCTTGTAAAACTTATTTTCTTCAAAATATAACATCACCGATATTCTTACCTGCAACCTGTATGTAAACTGCTAAGAAAAGGTATTATTAAGAAACTAAGACATTTATTCCCCTACCTATGCCAAGATGTCTTAGAAAGGTAGCACGTTTGGAGATAGCTTCTGGACTCTGCATGGCTAAGGGTAAGAAAGTGTGAAGTGGAGCGGTAAATGTGCAGGGTCACCCTGCTGGCCTTGTTGACTGCCCAGATTCTGAACCCCCTGCCTGTGTCTGGAGAACTTTCCTCTTATTTGGTAAAGTGTGCCATTTGCACAGCTACAGCATAGAGACAAGTCCTAGCCATATCCAGATGATGAATGGGAAGACTGGGCAGCCACTCTGCAACTTCCAGACAGTGGGGGCTGAGATCCTTAAGCAGAGCTCAACGTTCCAAGTTCTGTGGTTAGGAAGTAAAGCTCTGAGATCCGGTGACCAGTAGCAGTGGTCTCTCCACCAGGATCCATCTGGAAATGTGATTTGGAGTTCCATTTCTGGCTACAGAAACTCTTGAGCCTAGTTCTTGGGGTCTGGCAGAGATTCCACAAACTACCAGTATCCGCGCATCAGTCACAATGAGTTGCTGCTACATCCAGCCAAGAACCTAGATGGACACAGCGGCCAGATTGGATCTCTTTGCACCAGACACTCTCATAAATCTCAAAGAGTATTAATCAAAGTAAAATAACCTCAGAAGCATTCCCTGGCCTCTTCCTGATTGGGGCACATCTGGAAATTGCATTAATCTCTGAGTGCCAGACTTTTAAAAAAGTATTTTAAGCAAGAAATTGAACACCGTTGAGCAAAGCTAGAACAACGCTGGAAAGTCTATCAGATAAGGAAGATAGTGCTGATAATCTTCTAGATGTCTGTTTCCAGTCCGAAATAACAAAGTAACTGCAAGCCCCTTTCCTTTGATAATGCAATACGATCCTTAAAAATGTTACCTCAGAGATTTCAAGGAGGAGTGACGAGTTAGGTCAGATTCCGTCTAAGATCTCTTCCCACTATGACATGTTATGCATGCTAAGTTGCAAAACACAGTCTAATATTCTCTAGAGATTGTACTTAATCATCAGTATCACCACCTCCTATGACAGAGGAAGAATATTTGATATTGCAAGTAAAATTCATATATGTACACTAATTTTTTCCTTCCCTGATTTTTCAAAGTTTTGGGAGGACACCACCAAAAGCCTGTTAGGAAGTCAATCAATACTGTGCTGAACTGAACTGAATTATGTCCACAGCTCCATTCAGCCAAGGCCATCTTTTCCTATTTCTCAGCTTGTCACCCTCACGGGGTCCTTGGCTCCGTGTTCACCTTCTTCCTGACCCTCAGTTCATCGGCACGGCTTTAATCACTCAGTCTTCCCAGTCTAACCCCTGCAGACAAGCTCATTTCAGCTTCTTCCTGACCCGGCATCACCAGGTTTCTTTGCCAACTTTGTTTTCTTCCCTTTCATTTCATCTAGTCCAATGACCCAGTGGTCTCCTAGGGCTGCCTGGATACCGCTCTCAGGGTAGAAGCTCAGAAAATACTTGTGAATAAATTAATAGTTCACTATCTCATAATGATTTGGACATTCATTGACACTCAAGAAAAAAAGTTTGTCATTTTTCAGATGTATTCTAGATGTTAATGAACACATGCATTTTAAACTCTTCTTGACAAGGAGAAAAATTATTAGATTTAAGAGCTTTCAAACATCACTTGAATTTGTCCTTATTTTTATTCTGGGTCAAAGAACATGCTTAGAAATCGGGTTTTAACAGGCTATGTGTGGAAGACATTCTCTAAATGTTCAAAATGATAGTTCATTTTCAACGCCATTGCCCATAAGCTTATCATATTCCTAAAATATGTCACATAATAGTAATAATTAGCATTCTTGTAGGCAAAGCTCACAAATAAATGTCTCTTTTCATATTACCAAATAAATGTGGAGCACTGTGCCCTTCATTTAATAAATCTAGGGCACTTTGACCCCATAAAATGTTACTGGTATTAAGTGATTACTATGAGACTTTCTTAATTTTCACTCGAACAGTGAAAGTATTAGTTAAGTGATACATAAATCTTTCATTTTAAACATTCTATCACAATGTTTGGGGAAATCACGCTACTTCCACTTTCCTTACAAGTGACCAATTGTTTGATAAGATACAAAGAGCTAGATTCATCAAAGTCACAATAGCAGGTGGCCTTTCAAAATTTTAGCCACCAAAAATGCATTTCTATTAATTTTTATCTTCCTCCAAATATTAATGAGTAGTTCCAGTGATAATTAGTAATTTTCCCTAATTATAGAAAATTGGCACTTCCCAAATAAAAAACTCTGATATTATATAGTATTGTGCCAGTTTTCTTATTAATTTGGAAATCCAGCAATTATCACCAGAACCATGTAGGTTAAAGCAAGTCAGATTCTGGATAAACAACTTAAAATACCCAGCAATATGGAGTTTGATGTCAGAGAAAGTTCAATATAGGCATTTGAAGAAAAATATATTAGTGACCAACTCTTACTATTGCAGCACTGTGGGAAAGCTTTCAAATTTTGTTTTATTTCAGCCAAGCCCCTACTTATGACACCGGCTGCAAAACCTGTACAGCTTGCCTCATTGTCTATTTCAAAGAAAATAACAAAAAATATGTAAACTCTCAAATTAGAAAACAGCATAAAGTGTTATGTCTGTTCTTAAGTGGACATTGATATTAATTTTCTCCTAAACCCAACAATATTTAGGAAGAAAAATATCCTTCAGTATCTTTTTCAGGTGAGAAATTATGGACTCATTCATGTAATTATCAATTCCTGACATGCAAATATTTTTGCTGAATGTAAACCAATCTCTATGTGAATTCAGAGGTCTTGCAATGTTCCTTCATATTAAGTCAGGAATTAGAAAAATGAATTATTTCTCACTTTGCAATAGCTTCTTTAATGCTGACCAATCATGAGCCTATGATTAATTCTGGCCAACACTAGGAATCTTAAGAGCAATCATTATTTTTCCATCTGAATCTATTGATATTCCTCTCAGCACAGTTTCACATAGTTTTATCTGGAATAAATCCTCCTAAGTCCAATGGTTGAAAGCAAATTAGTGATTAGGCCAACAGCTCTCAGAAGTCTTTGCTGAACTCAATAATTCTGAGATCAAAATTTAGATTTAATTCACATGTTGCTATAATAACTGATTTTCTGAAATGTGTAAAATGTGGTCCACTGAATTGATCCACCCATAGCCAAATCAATGTGACAGATTTTCAAAATTAAATTGACATGTAATTTGTGTGTCATCCCCTGACCCAAAAGGAAAGATCAGTACAGTTGACAGAGATGCTCAGATATCTGTTACAATAAGACATAAAACTGGTTTCCAATAATGCCATTCAGAAATTAGGAACAGATTTACAATCAAACTATGTATTAGAGAGGGTAAGATTTGTAGAACATGTTCCTTTCCTATGATATTGTTTGCGATCCACCAGAATCTAGAACTGAGGGACATTTTTTTACATCATTTTCTATCAAGAAAAGAAAATCACAATGGTTCTCCACTTTCCCTCAGACCAAGTTCAGTCCTGCAACCTTCACACCACTTCATTCATCCATCTGGCTCCCCAGGCTCTTAATACCCTCTGCAGACACTGCAACTATTCCTGTCAGTTGCAGCTTAGACAATCCTCTCTTCTTTTCTCTAAATGTGGCCCATATTGCCACATTTTAGCAAGTCTGCCTGCTAATGTTATTTGGAGTATCCTGTATGAACCAATGCTTCCTCCCAGTTGGACAGTCCAGTTGATATTTCTTCTGTGTGAATCCTATTAGGGTATATAAGGCCGTTCAAAATCCCATCTCTTTCTTGAAACTTTTTCTAGAGACTCAAGCAACGATGACCTCTCCTCCCTGATAAGCCCATCATAACATACCCATTGTACCACATATTTGACACACAAATTTCATGTTAGAATTTTCTTATTTTACTAACTTTATTTTAGTAATGAACCTTGTGTACAAGGTCATTGAGGACAAGAACAAATTGCACCTTTCTTCTGGCCATCCAACGATGCCAGCAAGTACTTGACAGAAGAATGTAGTGTTTCAGAGTAAGACTTGTGGTTGGACCAGACAGGATTCAATCTCCGATCACTTACTAGCAAGATTATATGGTAAAAGTTTCTCAACCTCATTTGTAAAAGAGACACAATATTTTCTAACCTCATTTATTTGTTGAAATGATTGAATAAAACAATCCATAGATAGTTCTAAATTTAGCATAGCATGAAATATAGTAGGAAGCTATTATTATTTTATCACATTCTGTCCTATATTATACCTTACATTTATGTTATAAATATTTGTAGTTTTACCAGAAGGCAGAGGACTCAATCTGAAGCCTATTCTATAAACTCTTTTTTATTTTTCTAAAATAGTACTTAAGTGCTTTTTCCCTCTGAGTCACCTTATTCCTCCCTTCAACCTCTGTTTTTCCTTTGACCAAGGATAACTAATCACCCTGGTTTGTATGGAGTAGTGGGAGATGTCAATGCAATGATCAGATTTGATGTAACTACAATAAATAAGTAGAGAATACATACATAGTTTCTTAAGAAAACCCGAAACAAAAACATACAAAAATTTATTAAGATTTAAAGCAATACTTAAAAAACTCACAGAATTATTGTCAGACTAATCATATATTCTGACCACAATTCTATTGTCAGTATTTTTTAAAGCACCATACATTTGGAAAGTTAAAAACAAATACTGCATTAACTCACACAGGGAACAAAGAATAAATAATGATGGAAATATAAATTAAATTGTAATAATTAGGTCATAATTGAATTTCTTAACTAAAAGGTAACAACTTTTGATATGCTTAACATACAGTAAAATCAGTATCTGAAGGATAATTTATAAGTTTAAAAGAATTCATTTAAAAAGCATGAAAGCTGAGGATTTAGGAGTATCCAAGTTTAAAAGTTATAAAGCATAATAAAATAAACTGTTCAATTAAAAAGACGAAAAATAATATTAAGAGTACTAATCAGTGAATAGAAAAAAAAAAGACCTGAGAGAAAAGATCAATAAAAACAAAGTTTAAATGCTAATAAAGTAGAAAAATCGTTAGGTACATTGGTGAAGGGAAAAAAAAAAAAAGGAAAGGAAAGGAAAATAAATTAAATTGGAATTGAAATGAGGCCAACAAGGCAACAATTGCAAATATATCCATATCCATAAGAAAAGATTCGGAGATAATGTTTGCCAGCAAATTTGAAACTTTACATGAAATGAACAAAGACATATATCTGTCTATCTATCGATCTATCTATCTCTTTCTCTATATATGTCTACATCCATAGATATAGATAACATGTACAAATGATTTAGGAAGAATGAGAAAGACTGAAAGATCCTATAACTATTAAAGAAATTGAATTAATCTTTAAAATTTTCACATACAAAAGTTCAGTTTTATAGATCGATGCTACCAAATTTTAAAGCAGATGCTAGCGATCATATATGACACTTGCTCTTCCAGAAAAAAAGGAAGAGAGGAAATGTCACTCAACCCGTTGATGAGATAGACTAATTTAATATCAAGTACACTTCATGGAAAATAGAAATTACCTCCCAATCTTTCTTACTGTACAGCTAATTCGTGTGAGTTAAATCATTATCTTTCATAGTGGGGCATCTCTGATAAGCATAGTATTTAAAAATCAAGAAATAAAAGTACGACCACATCTCTTAAAGTTATAGGTATAACAACCAATAAAACTAACAACAGATGAAAAAATAAGTTACTTCTGGCCAATAAGAATGGAGTTGGTGGGTAGGTTTGAACATTTACAAATCGTTTGGCCTATAACCAATGCTAAAATGTATATTTCACCAAAAATAAAAGAAGAAGAGGATGTGTGGTTAGGAAGTAAATGTAGCAGTGGGTGTACAACATATTTTCAAGGCCAGAAACAGGTCAAGGAGTATCTGAAAGTTCAGATCTTGATTTTTTTGTTCTCTTACAAAGCGACCTGCTCCACAGTTGCCTGCGACAGGACTGCGCACAGAACAAGGGCCGGTATAGCCAGTCACAGCCCCTGTTGGTCAGGGCTCAGACCAACACTTCCATTGTTCTTTCCTCAAATACCTGCCATGGCTTACTGTCTATTAAGCTGCCTCCTTTCTTTGTTTTGTTTTTTGCTTCTTGAATTAGTAGAATTGTTTGGATAAATGTATGCTTTTCCATCATTTGCTATTATAAATATAAATAGCCTACTATGTGCAAAGTACCTAAAAGATGATCAACATCTCATAACTATATAACCCCTTCTCTCTACTTGTGCCCTCTGAACTATTTGCTACTATTCCATGGAAGACTCGGGGAGTGAGACAGGATCAAATTGAATTTTGTAGAGTGTAGTTGAGCCCTGCCATTTCCTTAAAACTGAAATCCTTTTATTAATAGGGCCCATGACTGATATTTTCCTTCTAGAATTTTCATTAATATAAGTATTCCATTTTATTCATAAATTCTTAATGCTCTAGTATGTAGTAGTCATCCATGTTTTTGGTTTACTTGATACAACAACAAAAAATGTACCCAAGTAAAAGCTCAAGCAAAGGAGAAAAAGCATTTTGTGTTCAAATGTCATAGTGAAGCTTATAATGGAACAATGAATATTTGATCCAATAGCCTGTAAGTCAAATGAACAAAGCTGAGCTCAAGAGTGATATTCTCTTTTTTGCTAAACTAATGCTATTGCAGAAGGTTGAAGTGAGATCTTAAATTATTTGCTATATTTTGTGGCTGCTGTATAACATTCTGCATCCTCATATGTAAAGAAATTTCATGAAAATAAAACATGGAGAAAGAAGGGAAGACACTGAAATTCTTCATCTGAGACCATTTGGACCAATAGCCAGAGAAGAAATTACACAACGTTTAGAGTTCATTCCAAGGTTATGATTCAACAGATAAAGATATAAAGGCAAAATCAAAATGCCTTCAATTGCTGTGGTGTTATGTAACTAGTGAACAAGACATCCAGACACTTGACTGATTATTTCTTTTATTTCTGATGATTTCTAGAATCAGGTATTGTGGATGTCAAAGCAACCCCTCTGAATCAGTATTATTTCCCTTTCCGATAAATGATGGGTGAACATTTGCTTCAAAAGTTCACTTGAAAGATTTGATGTCTTGATCACCTGCTATTCCTCCCAGCCTATGCACGTTTGGCAATGAGTAGAGAAGTAGGATATTTGGTGTGAATCGAGCACCCGTATCATTTTTCACACCCACCTAAAATCTGCGCCTTTTGAATAATAAGTGTTTAGACTAACTTAGTGAAAACAACTGAACTCGGGAGTCCATAACCTGTGCTGTGGGGAAATAATAAGTCTGGGAAATAAAAAACAAATGGAAATACACTCGCCAGAGGCATCAGGACTATACATGGTTTCTTCTGTGTCATGTGTCATAATTTATAACATTGGATATCTTTGCTTACACAAGGGTATTTAAATAAAGTTGTTGAAATTCAGATTGTGAGCCTCCCTACTCACTACCTTATGAAATTTTTATATTTATGTATTCCTCCACAAAGGAGCTTTACCCATGGATGGAGTGAACGCTGCCTGTCTGTGAAGTCCCAAATGGGTCTTCTTGTGACAAAGCCTGTTATGCTGCCATTACATGTCCATGTCTTTGAGTCCAGAAAACTTTTTATTTTCAGAAGTTCCCTATTATGCTTGTGCCCACAACTCCTCGAGTCTGTGTTTCTAAAATTGCGTAGATGTACCACCTGGCACATGCAGCATTATGTCAAGGGAATGAGAAACTAGATAGTAAATATGACATCTCCTCCTGGAAAATAAATTTTACTTGAAAATTTTGAGGCAGAGAGTTAAGTAATTTGAATGATAATTTAAACATGCTTTATATTTAAAAATATATAGCTGTATTGTGGAATGGAACGCAAAATGTGTGAGAATTGTTAAGCTAAGACCAAAAAAACGTCAAAGAATTTCAAGGACGCAGGTGTTGTGTCAGCGAATCAATGGGGGCTTTATATTTGCTCATTTCAAATGGCAGAAAGTGTTCAAGGTGTTTTAAACACAAAAGGAACAAATTCACATATATCAATGAAAAGCCCATTGATGGGACTGGCTTGAGCGCATAGCTTGTCCAGAGGCTCGAAAGGTTTCCCTGGATGCTTTTCTTCATGTCATTTTAAGTAATTTTCTCCACCATATTGACTTCATTATTATAAAAAATGATGAGTGCCAAAGCTTCATATTTTTATCATCATTGTTTCAAATCTCAGGGAAAAGAACAAGAATGTCTTTCCTACAAATCCCCAGAAAAAATGCTGTGGTCTCACTGGTTCCCCTTGTGTCATTGAACTAATCACTGCAGTGAACTGTACCATGTTCTGATTGGCCAACCTCATGCCCACCCCAGAATTTCAGAGCAAATCTATAAATTGAGAGTAGAAGAACCTTTCCATCCCCTGATAAATTATGGAACATTTTCCAGGATAAAGGTGAATAATAAAGAGGGCATTTTCCAAAATTAAGGTGAATAATGCCAGGGCATGCATTGCACCCCACATATGCTCACGTGCACACACAGACCTGTCCACCAGAGCCCACCTACCTAAGTTCTACTTGTCAGGAACCTGCCTCACCCCACATACACATAGCGCTTCCCAGCCTCAGTTCCATTTGTCAGGAACCTACCTCACTTCACATACACATAGTCCTTCCCAGCTTCAGTTCCATTTGTCAGAGGCACATTGATGAAAAAAACTGGAGAAACCTTGTTTTAACTTATCCAGTAGAACTTAAAAGTTGGTCGAGTGGATCAGGTCTCTCCTGGCAATAGGATAGAAGGGCCTATGTGAGAGGCTTCATGAGGGCACTAAAACGAGCAGAGTGGAGATTCTGATTTATATTTTCCACCCCAACCCTCACCCCTCATTCCTGACTTCATTTAGTGCCTGCTCCACCTCATGAGTTAGTAATTGGAGTTAAACATAGCTGACTTAGAATAGGCTGGAGAAATGTTTGCAGGACAAGAGGCTCTTTGAATCCATCTTCAAGGTTGGCCAAGACAGTGGCAAACAGTGTAACGAACCATAGTAATGATGCTGCAGACACTCATAACAGTCAGGATGATCAGTGCTGAGCGCAGAAAGCATCTGATCTCTGGGAAAACCACATACTTGGGAAATTCCTTGGCCATGAGATGAACTTTTTGTCTCTTAAAACTTCAATGGTAGTTTTTTTCCACATGCTATAGCACTACACCATATTTTCCCAAATTTCTGTTGTCCAAATAGCAGAAATCCTAGTCTGCCTCCAAAGATTATACTGAGACTATATTTATGCAATTCATTTGTTAATTTCTACCTGTTAAACATAGGCCAGGTGGTGGGCTTTGCTAGTTGCCTATCCATTACCTCTCTCTTCCTTTAAGGAGAAAAATCCAGATTTTGTTTAGTGAATTAATACGCCCAGAAATATAAATCCTCCATATCCAATCCTGGCCTTGGGATCCACTTTCTCCATTTCACCATGAGATTAAAATAGCACCCACTTCATGAAATTATGAGGATTAATTTAGATAATCAATGAACTATACATTGATTACAAGTAAACTCTTATACTTAAAGGTCCCCAAACTCTATAATGTATATTTCCTTACTTATTGCAGATACTATTAAAGCACTTTACATATATTAACTTATTTAATTCACACAACACTCCTATGACATGGTAATATTAGAGCCCTTTTTTGTGGCTACAGACACTGAGCCACTAATGTACAACTTCAATTACTGGCCTGGAATCCAACCCAGAAAGTTCCCTCTGGGCTCCAGACTCTTAGTCCATAAGCTGTCGTCTCATACAAGATCTTCCATATGCCCAGTTCCAAGATGGTTGGTAATAAGTAGTGGGCTTCGTTTGAACAAATTATCTACAGCAGTTGTTGACCTGTTCTTTTTCACTATAGTAATTTTACAAGAGAAGTGCCTATGAGCCAACAGAACTGAAAATGTGGAGTTATTAATAATTGACTCACTGCTAGGATCTTTACAGCTTTTTGTTCTGTCCTCAAACAGCATCCTACTTCTCTACCTCCCCTCATCTCGATAATGACAAGGATTTGTTCCAGAAAAACCTACTTAAACTCCAAAAATGATTCTACTAAAATATTTGCCAAATTATTCTTCAAAGAGTATGCACAAAACATACAGGGAATTGAACAAAGGAAGACCCATCTCACGACTGCTTTGTTTTCGATTAGGCAGGGTAAGTTGCAGCCTAATAACTTTAAAGATGCTAAGAATCCACCTTTCTCTTTTTCCTTCCTCTCAACAGTGTTATATAATGTTAGGGACATACTCTCAAGCACATGAGTTAGGATGCATAAGTTTGAAACCATCTTTCTTATGTACTAGCTGTGTTTTGACAATTTTCTTTAACTCTGTTTCTCTTTCTTCATTATGTAAATTGTAAATACAAAATAGTACCTACCTCATAGAGCCATCAAAAGAGTTAAATAAGTAGAAACGTGTATAATAAAAGTTTATTATTCTTATTATCTTCCCTGACATGATGCCTAAAATTTTGTACACTAAGTTTTACCTTCCTTAAAATCGGTTGGAAAAAACATTCTACTTTGGGCTGTTAACAGCATTTGGTCAGCATCTAACTGAGACACTGGATATTAGAAGGAATATTAACTACTGAGGCCTCTGAAATGGGAAAGGTGCTCTCAAAAATTCTGGAAAAAGAAATCCTGGAACCCTATCTCTGCCACCTGGCATCTCTTACTCAGCTAAAGGCATTTCTTTTTCGCTTGCTATATTGAATAACACTGAGTATTATTGAAAAATACTCAGCGTTTTGTTTCTTTCCATCTCCTGTAGACTGAGAGTGGTGTATTTCCAGCAATGTACTCATTTCATTACTATTTCTTATGCCCATGACTGGCCATGCATCTAATTATTAGTATAAGCATCCATTTTCAAAGTTAGCTAAATTGTTAAATGTGATTCTTTTTTTTAATTCTTATACTTCAATCTTATGACACAAATTTAGTTCATGTAAATAAAAGGTCAATAATATTTTGGATCACATTGGCATTCCAGGAACACTTGTTCACCTTTCCTTCAACCCACATCCTGAATATCTAAAATTATATATTTTTAAGGTACAAGTTTATAATACAACTAGAGTTCTATTTAAAAGGCTGAGAATGTAAGACTAATGGAAAACATGCCATGATCTCTGTATGGACACAAACATATGTGCACATAGACACACACAAATTCCAATGATAAGCTGTTTGAAAAAGGCATGCTTAACACATGGCACCAAAAATTGGAAAATAAAGATGTCTTATATAAATAAAGAAGGCAAGTATAACAATAATATTTATCTGACATAAAATATTCAAGGTGACAAGCATTAAACAAAAAAGAGATGAATATTTCATATTGCCAAATTGTATCATCCATTAGAAAGACATAATAGTTTTGAACCTTTATACACAGATACACCTCATAGATGAGCTTAGGAATACATAAAAGCAAAAAAAAAAAAAAAAAAAAAAAACTACAGAGGCTCGGTGCCTGTGGATCAACAGGCTAAGGCACCAGTCACGTACACCTGAGCTGGCGGGTTCGAATCCAGCCCGGGCCCGCCAAACAACAATGACAGCTGCAACCAAAAAATGGCTGGGCGTTGTGGCGGGCGCCTGTAGTCCCAGCTACTTGGGAGGTGGAGACAAGAGACTCGCTT
>CAUYRH010093491.1:0-12562 GCA_963574655.1 Perodicticus potto
GGTGTGGTCCCACCAATTATTCTCCCTCCACCCATTCTCCCCCGTCCCCTCCCCTCCCTCTCCCCTCCCTCTCCCCTTTCCCTTACTTCTTGGTCTATAATTGGGTTATAGCTTTCATAAGAAAGCTATAAATTGGTTTTACAACAAAGAGCTTTTAACAAGCCCATTCAGAGCATTCTTTTATTTTTAAGAAGCTTAAATTAAAAATTGTATGATTCTATGAATTTAGAATTTTTTGTTTTTTTGAGATAGAGTTTTACTTTGTCACACTGAGCAGAGTGCCAAGGTGTCATAGCTCATAGCAACCTCAAATTCTTGGGATCAGTGATTCTCTTGCCCCATCCTCCCAAGTAGCTGGGACTACAGGCATCTGCCACGACACCTGGCTATTTTTAGAGATGGAGTCTTGCTCTTGCTCAGGCTAGTCTCGAACCCATGAACTCAGGCAACCCCAGAATGACAGGGTTACAGGCGTGAGCCACTGTGCCTGGCCCTGAATTTAGAATTTTCTTTTTTTTTTTTTTTTTTTTTTGAGATAGAGTCTCACTATGTTGCCCTTGGTTGAGTGCTATAGTGTCACAACTCACAACAACCTCCAACTCTTGGGCTTAAGAGATTCTCTTGCCTCAGCCTCCCAAGTGGCTGGGACTACAGGCACATGCTACCATGCCCAGCTAATTTTTTTGGTTGCAGTTGTTGTCGTCTAGCAGGCCCAGGCCAGGCTCAAACCTGCCAGCCTTGGTACATGTGGCCAGCGCCCTACCCACTGAGCTACGGGCGCGCCCCCTGAATTTAGAACTTTTTAAACATTAAATTATTAGTTTGGCTTGGTGACATGTGCCTGTAGACCCAGGGATTCCAGAAGCTGACACAGAAGGATTGCTTGAGTTCATGAGTGCAAAGCTTATTGCACTGGGCCTAGGTAACAGAGGGAGACTCTGTCTCCAAAACAAAACAAAACCCCAAACCTCTATTAAATTGTTGTATAATGATAACTAATAGATACTAAGTATAAACTCCTATACTGTACTATTGGACATTTCATGAGACTTTTTTTGTTTTGTTTTGAGACACAGTCTTACTCTGTTGCCCTGGATAGAGTGCCATGGCTTCCACAGCAACCTCAAACTTGGGCTGGAGCAACCCTTTTGTCGCAGCCTCCTGAGTAGCTGGGACTTAAGGTGCCTGGCTAGTTTTTCTACTTTTTCTTTTTTGGCTGGGAGCTGGGTTTGAACCCACCAGCTCCAGTATATGGGGCCAGTGCCCTTTGAGCCACAGGCGCCGCCCTAGTTTTTCTACTTTTAATAGAGATGGGGTCTCTTGCTCTTGCTCAGGTTGGTTTTGAACTCCTAAGCTCAAGGGAGCCACCTGCTTTGGCCTCTCAGAGTGCTAGGATTATAGGTGTGAGCCACCACACCTGGCCCACATGAAGCTTCTTAAATTCTTTTCGCTTCAAATGTAACAAACACTATGCTATACAGCTGTGCCTTTAGCTTTGAATCTCACAAAACTGCTCATCTGGTTCTTTGAGTAACAGAGTGTCAATATGTTTCCTTGTCTTCCAGCAATATCCAGACTATTATGCAATAATTAAAGAACCAATAGATCTCAAGACCATTGCCCAGAGGATACAGGTATGATGGTGACCATATGTAACTATATGTGATTTAGAGCAGATTCACCTATGGTCTTTTTGGGAGGCTTTTAGAAAATGGAGAAGTCAGATGTCATAAGGCGTTATTAACAAATAATATAAACCAATTGCAATCATTGTTACTGAATGAAGCTTTGGATTACACCTTAGGACAAAATTTAAAAAGCATTGGTTATAGGCATTTCTGATTGTGAAAGATACATTGGCAATAAAAGCTTTGTTGTTGGGGTGCCTATTGCTCACTGGTCAGGGCGCTGACCACATGCACTGGGGCTAGCGGGTTCAAACCTGGCCTGGGCCTACTAAACAACAATGACAACTACAACAAAAAAATAGCTGGGCATTGTGGCTATAGGCGCCTATAGTCCCAACTACTTTGGAAGCTGAGGCAAGAGAATCTCTTTAGACCAAGAGTGTGAGGTTGCTGTGATCTGTGACGCTACAGCATGGTACCGAGGGTGACATAGTGAGACTCTGGCTCACCAAAAAAAAAGATATATTTGAATAAGATGAACAAAGGTACTACTTTGCTCTTTTTATGCCTGTCCCCTCTTCCCTTGTCATATCCCCAGCAGTAAATACCAGCAACTAACACTTACATACACTTGCTAGGTACCTAGCACTGTTCTGAGTGCCCTGTATGTATAAGCCAATTAATTCTAACAACAGCTCCATGAGATAGATACTGTTATTACTACTTTTCTATAGATTAGACAACTGAGATGTTAAGTTATTTGCCCAATTTACCACCTAAGGATTTGAATCTAGATGATCTGGCTCCAGAATCTATGCTCTTACACATGCTATCTTTCCACAGAGTAGGTGCTCAATAAGTAATAGTAGAGCAAATTAATGACCAGAGTTTAAAGTTTGATGATCAGTGTTTAAGGAAAGTACAGGAAGAAATTGCTAAATTATACCAGAAATCTAGTTTTTAGAGTGGAACTGATGTGGTCCTTTTCCTAGCTCTTTTTCTTACTAGCTGTGTCACTCTGGTCAGGTGACTTGCCTGCTTCCCCATACATTGGGTGTAGTGTGGCCACTTCACAGAATTTCACAGAGACATAGAGGTCAGTGATAATGTATGTAAAGCATGTATCATAGCACCTACAACCCTAGTAAATATGAGTCACTGATCCTTCCAGGATACGGAAGGTGTGCTAATCCCAGAAGATAAGGCAAAAAAGAAAACTTCATGTGTTAGTCTTAGAATCTCATTGAGAAATGAGATTGAAAGCAACAGTGGTTTGTTGGGAAGGATAAACTTTCTTGGCTTTAAATCTAAGAGAATATTAAAGTAACAAAACAGTAAGTACTAGTATCAAAGACACATTTCACAGAATGATGAAATACACATTTCCTAATGGATTGTCTGTTTTTTAAGGCAAATCCATAATTGCTGCCAAAAATGACTCAAGCCTCCTAAATCCCTAGGGTATCTAATATCTATCTTTCGGGGTAATTTTTTTTTTTTTCCTTGAGAGACAGAATCTTACTTTATCGCTCTCGGTAGAGTGCTGTGGCTGTTGCAGCAACCTGCAACTCCTGGGCTTAGGTGATTCTCTTGCCTCAGCCTCCCGAGTAGCTGGGACTACAGGCGCCCACTACAACACCACAATTTTTTGTTGCAGTTTGGGCCGGGGCGGGTTCAAACCCACCACTCTTAGTATATGAAGCCAGCGCCCTACCCACTGAGCCATAGGCGCCACCCATGTTTTCTTAATAGGGAAAATCAGACGGTGCCCATTGCTCAGTGGGTAGAGTGCCAGCTACATATACCGAGGCAGGCAGGTTCGAACCCAGTCTGGGATGACTAAACGACAATGACAACTGCAACAAAAAATAGCCAGGCTTTGTGGCAGGTGCTTTTAATCCCAGCTACTTGGGAGGCTGAGGCAAGAGAATCTCTTAAGCCTAAGAGTTAAAGGTTGCTGTGAGCTGTGACGCCACAGCATTCTACTGAGGGTGACATAGTGAGCCTTTGTTTTAAAAAAAAAAAAACGTGAAAATCAAATCATATCTTTAAATACTTCTACTATAGCCTTAATTTTCTGTCTCTGACTTTTCACCTTTTCTTG
Organism: Perodicticus potto; assembly: GCA_963574655.1. NCBI lineage: Eukaryota > Metazoa > Chordata > Mammalia > Primates > Lorisidae > Perodicticus > Perodicticus potto. Next base: position 3,733 of record CAUYRH010093491.1, read on the forward strand.
TTCTTTCTTCTTTCCGAAAATCTCAGAGTCATCTTTTGCCATCACCCTAATCAAAATCCTGTCGTCTTATATCTGAATTACTGGAGTAATCCTTCCTACCTCTCTGATGGAAAATTTCCCATTCCTTTCTATACCTTGCTTCCTGACCCTGGCTTTATTCCTGCCATTCTGCTGCTCAGACACTTAAGTCACTTAAGTCATACATGCCTGCGAAAGCATGTTGCAGCTCCATGTACCAATTCAACAATAATCAACTCTCCCTGACCTAAGCAGAAAAGGAATTTTTGAAAGGGATTTTGGATAGCTTATGGAATTGTTGGGAAGGAAGGCTGGGAAACTAGCCTTTAGATAGTAGGCAAAATTCAGGGCTGTCATGGCACAGCTGAGATTACACATACACATAGCCTGGTGATGCCACTGCTGTTAACCACCGTCATAAATATTAGCACAACCCCTTTGTGCTGGGTTATTTTTAACACTAAGTGCTCTTTCTAATTAGAGGGATTTTACTTCACCATTGTTAAGTCCACTTTAGTGAATTAGTATTCATGAAACACTTAGAACTGGGTTTGGCACATAGTGTGTTTGCTAAATAAAACTTTTATTTGATGTTTTAAAAATTGTAAGTTATTTTTATGACAATAATGTAGCTGTGGTTTTATTACCTATCTCAAAAATGTATTTATAAATGGGTACAGTAATAACTTATAAAAAAGAAAATGACGGCTCGGCGCCTGTGGCTTAAGCAGCTAAGGTACCAGCCACATACACCTGAGCTGGCAGGTTCGAATCCAGCCTGGGCCCGCCAAACAACAATGACAGCTGCAACCAAAAAATGGCCGGGTGTTGTGGCAGGTGCCTGTAGTCCCAGCTACTTGGGAGGCGGAGGCAAGAGACTCGCTTGAGCCCAGGAGTTGGAGGTTGCTGTGACCTGTGATGCCTTGGCACTCTATCCAGGGTGACAGCTTGAGGCTCTGTCTCAAAACAAAAAAAGAAAAAGAAAATGACTTTATATAGTGTTCATAAATGTATTTTCCAATAAAGTCTTAGAATATGTTGACAATTTCAAAATATGTGAGTTTTTTTTAAAGGTTATACTGATAACTCTCATTAAGAGGAACTGCTATATTTTGCTGTTTACTATAGAATGGAACCTATAAAAGTATTCATGCAATGGCCAAAGATATAGATCTGCTAGCAAAAAATGCCAAAACTTATAATGAGCCTGGATCTCAAGTATTCAAGGTTAGTTTTTTGCTGTTGCTGTTTTTATTGATATTAGTAAATACTTTAATTTAGAGTCAATAATTTTTATATAATAACTCACTGAGATATGATTCACATACCATATATTTCATTCATTTAAAGTGTACAATTTAATGATTTTTAGTATATTAAGAGTTGTACAGCCATCACCCCAATCAATGTCACCGTATATTTCCCCTCAGCATACCCAGCCCTAGGCAACCTCCAATCTACTTTCTGTCTCTGTATGTTTGCCTATTCTAAACATTTCATATAAATGAAATCATATACTATGTGGTATGGATTCTTTTCTAACTGGATTCCTTCAAAACAGATTCTAGCATAACTGTTTCAGGGTTTATCCATGTTGTATCCTGTGTCACTACTTTATTCTTTTCATTGCTGAATAAGGTTCTATTGTATGGACATACCTTGTTCTATTTACCCATTCATCAAAAGCTAGACACTTGGGTTATTTCTACTTTTTAGCTGTTATGAATAATGTTGCTATGAACATTTGCTTGTTCATAATTTTGTGAACATTTTTATGTACACAGATGTTTTCATTTCTTTTGGATACCTATCCGGAAATGGAATTGTGAGGTCATATGGTAACTATATATTTAACTTTCTGAAGAACTATCAAATTGTTTTCCAAACTAGCTGTACATTTTGCGTTCTACTAGCAGTATACAACTACTGTAATTTCTCCACAACCTCACCAAGGTTTTTCATTTTTGTTTTTGTTCTTACTGTAATCATCCTAGTGAGTGTGAAGTGATATGTCATTGTGGTTTTGATTTACATTGCCTTAATAATTAATAATGCTGAGTATCAGCTCGGCACCTGTGGCTCAACGGGCTAAGGCGCCAGCTACGTACACCTGAGCTGGCAGATTCGAATCCAGCCTGGACCTGCCAAACAACAATGACAGCTGCAACCAAAAAATGGTCGGGCGTTGTGGCGGGCGCCTGTACTTGGGAGGCTGAGGCAAGAGACTCGCTTGAGCCCAGGAATTGGAGGTTGCTGTGAGCTGTGAAGCCACAGCACTCTATCCAGGGTGACGGCTTGAGGCTCTGTCTCAAAAAAAGTAAAATATAAAAAATAATGCTGAGTATCTTTTCATGTTCATGTCTTCTTTAGAAAAATATCTCCTCAGATCTTTCCCCATTTTTTAATTAGGTTAGTTACCTTTTATTGCTGAGTTGTAAGAGTTCTTTATGTATTCTGGATACTAGACCCTTATCAGCTATATGGTTTGTACATATTTCCTCCCATTCTTTTGTTCTTGCATTTTTGCGATTGTGTCTATTGACACACAAAAGTTTTTACTTTTTATGAAGTCCATTATATCTTTTTATCTTTGGTTTGCTTATGCTTTAGGTGTCATATCACAGAAAACATTGCCTAATCAAAGGTGACAAAGATTTATACAAAAGATTTATACCTGTGATTTCTTACAAGAATTTTATAGTTTTAGCTCTTAACAAATTTGAAATTAATTCACATTTGATTAGTTAAGTATGTAGGAGGTTGACACTGTGTGTGTGAGGTAAGAGTCCATTTCATTCTTTTACATGGTTTATTATCCCAGCTATATGTATTTAAAAGACATTCCTCTTCCATTGAATTGTCTTGGAACACTCATTGAAAATCAATTGACCGGCCGGGCGTGGTAGCTCACACCTGTAATCCTAGCACTCTGGGAGACCAAGGTGGATGGATCTTCTGAGCTCAGGAGTTTGAGACCAACCTGAGCAAGAGTGAGACTTTGTCTCTTAAAAAAAAACAAACAAAAATAGCCAGGTGTTGTGGTGAGTGCCCATAGTCCCAGCTACTTGGAAGGCTGAGACAAGATCACTTAAGCCCAAGAGTTTGAGGTTGCTGTGAGCTATGACACCATGGCACTGTACTGAGGGTGACAAATGAGACTCTGTCTCCAAAAAATAAAAAACAATTGTCCATACCAGTTGTATGTATAGGTTTGTTTCTGGTTTCTTGGTTCTATTTCATTTATCCAAATGTCTATCCTTATGCCAGACAAGGTTGATTTTTCATGGATTTTTTTGGTTAAATAGATTTGTTCCATGCTTTAAGCTTTATAAATACAAAAAAAAACAATAGGAGTTGTGCATTACACAATGTAAAATGACTCTTACTGTTGCTTTGAGAATTGCTTTGCAATTTCTCTTAGAAGTTTTGTTCTATGGGGCGGCACCTGTGGCTCAGTGGGTAGGGTGCCTGCCCCATATACCCGGCCAACTAAAACAGCAGTGACAACTGCTACAAAAAATAGCTGGGCATTGTGGCGGGCGCCTATACTCACAGCTACTCAGGAGGCTGAGGCAAGAAGATCGCTTAAGCCCAAAAGTTGGAGGTTACTGTGAACTGTGATGTCATGGCACTCTACCAAGTGTGACATAGTGAGACTCTGTCTTTAAAAAATAAAAAATAAAGTTTTGTTCTATAAGGAATAGTTGCTTGTGGAAATTTACCCAATTAATCATCTCATTGGGAATTTAGCAAAAGAGGCTCAGAAAACCTTTTGGAAGTAAAGTCATTTAGACTTTCTGAATGTTGACTCAAATACAATTGCCTTTGGTAGTTAATATTAACTTTTATCTCTCACCCTTTTTTTTTTTTTTGCAGTTTTTGGCCGAGGCTGGGTTAGAACCCACCACCTCCAGCATATGGGGCCAGCGCCCTATTCCTTTGAGCCACAGGTGCCACCTTATCTTTCATCTTTTAAGAAACTTTGAGTGAAAATCAGGAATGGGTGGTGCCCGTAGTTCAGTGGGTAAGGCACCGGCCACATACACTGAGGTTGCCGAGTTCGAACCTGGCCCGGGCCAGCTAAAACAACAGTGACAATGCAACAACAAAATAGCCAAGCATTGTGGCGGTTACCTGTAGTCCCAGCTATTTGGATGGCTGAGGCAAGAGAATCGCTAAAGCCCAAGGATTGAAGTTGCCGTGAACTGTGACACCATGGCACTCTACCCACGGCAACAGCTTGAGACTCTTTCTCAAAAAATAAATAAATAAATCAGGAATGAACAACTATGCAATCCTTATATTCTTAGTGCACATTTTAATAGTGTGCAATATTGATATTAAGGTTCGGAATTTTACTTCTTTGTCTACCTATTTTCTCTAAGCTAAATTTTAAAGAGAATAGAAACTCCTGATTTGACATATTAGTACGCTATTAATCTAAGTGAGTACATCATCCTAAATTTGCGTGCACAGTCTTGAATCTTAGAAGTGCACCTCTGTTTCAATTTGTAGGTTGTTGTATACAAGTAGAGTTCATTGTATGTAATCTTCCTGCTCCCCATTTTCAGTTTCACTTTCCATGGTTTGGGGACAAAAAATATTAAATGGGGCTCAGAGCCTGTAGCTTAGCAGCTTGGGTGCCAGCCACATACACTGGAGCTGGCAGGTTCGAATTCAGCCCAGGCCTGCCAAACAACAATGACAAGTATAAGAAAAAAAATAGCCGCATGTTGTGATGGGCACCTGTAGTCCTAGCTACTTGGGAGGCTGAGGCAAGAGAATTGCTTAACCCTGAGAGTTTGAGGTTACTGTGAGCTGTAGCACCATGGTACTCTATTGAGGGTGACATAGTGAGACTGTCTCCAAAATATATATATATATAAAATGGAAAATTCCAAAAATAAATAATAAGTTTTAAATTGTACACTGTTCTGAATATCACAACCAAACCTCTTGATGTCCAGCTGTGTCCCATCCCGTCGTACACTATCCCTCGGAGGATATGAATTATCCCTTTGTTCAGCCTATCTACACTCTATGCACTACCCACCCAATAGTCACTAAGAAGCCATCTCGATTATTAGATCAACTGTTGTGGTGTAGCAGTGCTTATGCTCAAATAACTCTTACTGTACTTAATAATGGCCTCAAGGCACAAGAATAATGATGCTAGCTAGCAATTTGAGATGCCATAGAAAGTGTTTTAAGAGAAAAAGTGAAAGTTCTTGACTTAATAAGAAAAGGAAAAAAACCATATGCTGAAGTTGCTAAGTTCTATGGTAAGAGCAAATGTAACAAATGTGAAATTGTGAAGACAGAAAAAGAAATGTGTGGTAGTTTTGCTGTTGCATCTCAAACTGCAAAAGTTGTGGCCACATCACATGGTAAGTGCTTAGTTAATATAGAAAAGGAATTAAATTTGTGTGTGGAAGACATGAATAAAAACATGTTTTGAGTTTGGTATTATCTGAAGTTTCTGGCATCTGCTGGGGGAGAGAGGGTCTTAGAACATATTTCCCATGCATGGGGGGGCTACTGTATTTTACCATTAGATCTTTATATATTACTTGACTGATTGTAAAAGAACTAGGAGACTTTAACTTATATTTAATTGGTGACAACCTTATGAAGATGTTTGGGAAGCTTGTTGAAAGGTTAGAGAATGCAGCTTTGTAGATATTGAATGGAAATCTCCAAGTAGAAAGAGTGCCATAGAACATGCCTGTTGCATGACTAGAGGCTCTTTAAACTTTCCTTTTTCCTATTCCTTTTGACAGGATGCAAATTCAATTAAAAAAATATTTTATATGAAAAAGGCAGAAATTGAACATCATGAAATGGCTAAGTCAAGTCTTCGAATGAGGTAGGTTAAAAATGTTTACGCCTTTATATTTGCCAAATTTTCTAGCTAGTGACAACAAAACTTATGTTGTGGGTGGTTCCTGTGGCTCAGTGGGTAGGGCGCTGGCCCCATATACTGAGGGTGGCGGGTTCGAACCCAGCCCCTGCCAAACTTCAACAAAAAAATAGCCGGGCGTTGTGGCAGGCGCCTGTAGTTCAAGCCATTCAGGAGGCTGAGGCAAGAGAATCACCTAAGCCCAGGAGTTGGAGGCTGCTGTGAGCTGTGACACCACAGTGATCTACAGAGGGCGATAAAGTGAGACTCTGCCTCAAAAAAGAAAAAAAGACTTATGTTGCTTTTCAAGATTATACTTAGCGTTGATAATGTGATTGTGAAGATAGTAGAGATAACTCTTACCCAGCCCCTTCATTGTAACTGAAGGGCTTTGTTTAAAAATAAATACTTTTTAAGACTTAACATTTCTGTATACTTTTACTGATTTATACAAGTATGACTACATGTGTATGTAATATACATTCTACACATACAATAGTAAATATGTATGGAATATTGTGGTATTTATATATAATGGTGTATATTTGTATTTGCAGTAAGGGTATTTGGCTAAGTATTTAGTCAGGAGATCTGAACTCTATCCTGGCTTTTCCTTGTACTAGAACTATGGTTTTGAACAAGTCTTAGTTTCCTCCTATCTGAGATGGGAATGTTGGGTGACTACTTTCAAAGATTTCTTTTGGCCCTGACATTTGTTTCAATACCAGGTAGGTCCTCTGGTCACTGCAGTGACCAGAAGCTGTCTAGGATCAGCCCCAGTCTCTTTTCTTTTGCAGAGTCCCCACGTGCTAGAGCAAAGTTGACTGCATAGTAGAGGTTCAGAAATATTTAAGCTGGCTTTTCTATTTAGAAAAGAAGAAAATGTTTGTCATTTTTTGTTGTTTATTTACCGAACATTCTGATTTCAGCTGTCAAGTTTCTGAGCTTTTTTATCTTTTTTCTGGATAGGACTCCATCGAATTTGACTACAGCCAGGCTGACAGGTCCTTCACACAGTAAAGGCAGCCTTGGTGAAGAGAGAAATCCCAGTAGCAAGTATTACCGGTGAGAGAAAGAAAGATGTTTAATCTGAGAGCCAACCTGTGGTTAAGAAGATAGACATACTAGTGTTTGATAATTACTTGAAGGAATATTTTTGAGTATAGTTGGATTATTATGAGATTTTTGTCGTTAAATGCTGTATTTAAAAGGTTGAAGTGCTACAGTAGACCTATATCACCTCATAGACAATGGTGAAGCATTGTTTGTCAGGTAGTGTTTAATGTTAGTTACCAGCAAAATGTGGAATTAACAATACTAATAGGTTTTGTGTTCATAGTAGAATTTGTATAATTGTAAAATATGAGAATCTTAGCTTAGAATTATCAGCAACTGTAAGTGAATTTTTATTTTCCCTAAAATAAAGTGTAGTACTACAATTAAGTTAAAAGAAAATTGCAAGTAGCCCACTCTAGCCTTACAACTGCTACTCCCTTTTTACTGAAAGAAAAAATTATTTTCTTGGCTAAGATTGATTATGAGAAACATGAAGAAGTACAGAGGTAAAATGAGTCAGTTGAATGGAAATTGTTTTACCTTGATATTAATGCTTTTTAATAGTTCCTATTTCCTGTAAAGTAGCATAACTTTTAAAACATCTTTCCATTTCTTCTAATTGCTTACTTTTCTTTGCAGTAATAAAAGAGCAGTCCAAGGAGGTCGTTTATCAGCAATTACCATGGCACTTCAGTATGGCTCAGAAAGTGAAGAGGATGCTGCTTTAGCTGGTAGGCATTAGGTTGTGACTAGTTAGATGGTTGTGACTAGACTTCTTAATGGATCCTTTTGGCTAAGGGAAATTACAATGACTTTGGTCCAGCGTAGACTTTGTTGAGTTTTAGAATACATACTACATTATTTTGTTGCATTTCATTATACTCTGGTTAGCAAATTTATCAAAAGCTTATTGCTGTATTTTGTGTTAAAGCTCTTATCTGGATAGATAAATACTTCTGGAAAAATAAGACTGAGGCAAGGCAACACCCCATCTCTACTAAAAAGAAACAGAAAAAATAGTCGGGCGTTGTAGCAGGCACCTATAGTCCCACCCACTTGGCAGGCTGAGGCAAGAGGATTGCATAGGTCCAAGAGTTTGAGGTTGCTGAACAATGATGTCATAGCACTCTACCCGGGATGATAAAGTGACATTCTGTCTCAGAAAAAAAAAAAAATACAAAAGCAAAACCTATAATGATAAATAGTAGTGGTGAAACCATTAGGAAATCTCAAAGAAAAATTGATACTGTGTCAGATTTTCAAGCTATTAGCTTATATTTTCGGTAGACTCTAATTTCTTCTTGGCTACAGCTTATGATTTAAAGGCAAATACAAATTATAATCAGGCTCGGCGCCTGTGGCTCAACGGGCTAAGGCGCCAGCCGTGTACACCTGAGCTGGCGGGTTCGAATCCAGCCTGGCCCGCCAAACAACAATAACGGCTACAACCAAAAAATGGCCGGGCATTGTGGCGGGCGCCTGTAGTCCCAGCTACTTGGGAGGCGGAGGCAAGAGACTCGCTTGAGCCCAGGAATTGGAGGTGGCTGTGAGCTGTGATGCCAATGCACTCTATCCAGGGTGACAACTTGAGGCTCTGTCTCAAAAAAAAAAAAGAAAAGGAAAAAAACTGGCTCAGCACCTGTGGCTCAGTGACTAGGGCGCCAGCCACATAGACCAGAGCTGGCAGGTTCGAATCCAGCCTGGGCCTGCCAAACGACGACAACTACAACCAAAAAATAGCCAGGTGTTATGGTGGGCACTGGTAGTCCCAGCTACTTGGGAGACTGAGGCAAGAAAATCACTTCAGCCCAAGAGTTGGAGGTTGCTGTGAGCTGTGACACTACAGCACTCCACTGA
>CAUYRH010093498.1:0-37486 GCA_963574655.1 Perodicticus potto
GTGTTCATTTTATAAGGAACTGGTTTCTTGCCTACAGTAGTATTCAATTTACCCAAGTTAATAATATCCACCACTTTTAAATATTGACTATACTATCTGCCTTATAAACATCATCTTTAATCTTTGTGGCAGCATAAAAGATAGGAATTTTTATTTTATTATTTTATAGTTTAGCAAACTGAGGCTTGGAGATTGAAGGTCACATAGGCAGTAAGAACTGAAACAGTTATTTAAGCCCAGGTCTGTCTACTACAAGAACACTATGTTGCCCCAAATCATATTCAGTTCTACTACATGCTAAGTTTTTTGTTTGTTTGTTTTTTGTGATTTTGGGCCGGGACTGGGTTTGAACCCGCCACCTCCGGCATATGGGGCTGGCGCCCTACTCCTTTGAGCCACAGGCGCCGCCCTGCTATATGCTAAGTTTATCTACTTCGCTTTCAATACAATATACCACAATGTGTTGGCAAGACTTGCCTCTTTATTCCCCTCCCCATTACTGTCCCCAGCATATGAGGTAAATAAGGGCATTTTCCCATCCATGGTGTTAAGTATATAGTAGACCCTGAACATTTCTGGAATCAATGTATGAATAAAAGAATGTATATATGCAAAATTTTAGAACTTGATTAAGTTGGACATGGCTTTTAAATATGTAAGTATAGTCCACAGTGCAAGACACAATAGTGGGCAATCAATAAATGCTAATTCATATGCACACGTGTACACACACACACACACACACAATAATCAGTACTTGCTTGTAGTGGTATATACACAGCTAAGTTGGGATGAACCAGCAATTGTTTTTCCAGATCAAAACTAATACATAGCCTTTCAAATAAATGAGCACTTTCATCTTGGCCAATGCATTTGGAGGAAGCCATGAATCCCATGCCAGTGCGAGGGTGATTCTCCAGCCTCTCCATCAATACCCACAGAGGGCTGTGTTTCCCAGCAGTAAACATCGAGAAACAGTAAATACAACCTTTTCTCATTTTTTGCGGGTGATATTTGTAAGACTCTGCCTGGCATTCTGAGTCACCCACGTAGGCCAGAGATAACAAATGCAGGAAAAGGAGAGTCAGAGCATGAAATGAAGAGAGTTTTGAGAACACCATTTATCAAAAGATGAGGACTAGAAAATCACTTTACAATTAAAAAAATAAAAAGCAGGGCAGGGCCTGTGGCTCAAGGAATAGGGCTCCGGCCCCACATACCGGAGGTGGCGGATTCAAACCCAGCCCCAGCCAAAAAATAAAAATATAAAAAATAAACCCCAGCCCATACGCTCTGTGTGTGTTACAGGGACATGTGTGTTTATGTATAAAAATTACTAAAGACCCAGGCCTGGGACCATTTAACCAGCTGAGCTGTTGCCTCAGGCAGTTGTTTTTCTAATCACAGATCCTGGCCCTGTCACCAGTTAGCTGGGAGCCCTGGGGGAGTTGAGAAAATCTTGTTCTGCCCTTTTAATCTCTTTTTGACAATCTGGCCTCCCCACTACCCTGGAGGGCACAAGTCTTCCATGCCCACCCCGAGCCCAGGCGGTGCTGGCCTGCCCTGTCCACCCCCTGGGGGTTCAGCCCTTGGAATCAGAGGCTGTGTTAGTTTAGCTTCCAGGGCTGGGACATAATTGGGCCTGGCTCTAATGAGCAGGGCCTAAGTGACAGAGCCCATCACTGATTGGGACTGCTGCCTGCAGAGGAGCCAGGACCAACATCAGTCCAGCGGCCTGGAGCGTTGCAATTCGGACAGCCCATAATTTCCAAATTAGATACTTCTGAGGCTTGGATTTTGCCAGGCAGAAAGGGCTCAGAGGTGGCTCTGGCAAAAGCCGGAGGAAACAGACAATGGAAATCATATGTGGAAAGTGATTTCATTCATAGTCAGCAGGGCCCCCAGCTTCCCTTTCCTCCTTTTTTTATTTAGATGCAAACAGAGCTTTTGACTCAGGGACAAAGTCCTCAAGTTGCTTTGGGCCATCACAGAGTGATTGGAATCTGGAGGAGTGGCAACATGTATGGAGTCAGGGGGGCAGGAGATGGGTCCAGTGCTCGCCTTTCAGTTTGGGGGAAGCAGAAACACGCCTAGAAATAGAACCGTATGCCCACAAAGCGCTGAACACGAGAACAGGGTCACTGTTTGTGTTACTGAGGACTCCCCTTCTTTCTGTTTACTAGTAGCTTTCTATAACTGAGCAAGTGGACAGTCATTGCATAAAGCAAAGTAAACCCTCTGTACAACTGTCCAGACCCACTGAGGAAGAGATACTATCTCATGTGGCCCCCAAGCCTCACACAGGCTGAGTGACTCATCTGGGAAAGTGACACAGGTTTTAAAGGCAGCTCTGTCTTCCGAACGCTGCTGCCCGTGCACTCACTTCTGCCTCTTCACCCCCAGCATTAGCTTCAGGGAGAAGGATGAGTCATCTTTATATCAGCCCACGGGACCTAGTGCAGAGCTGTGCACACAGTGTCTGCAGATCCTGATTGTTTAAATGAGCTGGATGCATTTGTATTCAGAACTTGCCTTTTGAGCTGGCTGGGTCATCTCCCCCTCAGCTATCCCATAGATGAGGTACTCCGATGCCCCAGGGAGCTTAGTGCTTCCTTCATTCATTTTTGTGGCAGGTGGAGGGCATGTATGTGTATTTCATTTGGGACCCCAATGTCTATCTTTTCTTTTTTAATTGTGGTAAAAAAAAAGCATAACATGACCACCTTAACGATTTTTATAGTCACCTCCCTGTGCAAAAGATCACCAGAACTTATTCCTTCTGTCTAACTGAGACATACGTACCCTTTGACCAACCTGTCCCCTGAACCCACCTCCAGGCTCTGGTAGCCACTGTCCCACTCTCTACTTCTATGTGTTCAAATTATTAGAGTCCACGTACAAGTGAGATCATGTGGTATTTACTTTCTGTGTCTTGTTTATTTCACTTCATGTAATGTCCGCGAGATTCATCTAAGTTGTCACAAATGACAGAATTTTGTTCTTTTTAAAGGCCGAATAGAATTTTACTGTGGGTATATACCACATTGTTTTTTAAAGTCAGTTCATCCATTGATGGGCACTTAAGTTGTTTTCAAATCTTGGCTGCTGTGACTAATACTATAATAAACATGGAAGTGCAGACATTTCTTCAACAAATTCATTTCATTTCTTTTGGATGTACACCCAGAAGTGAGATTGCCAGATCATGTGGCCATTTTATTTTTAGATTTTTGAGGAGCTTCCATTCTCTTTTCCAAAATAACTGTACTAATTTATATTCCCACCAACACCAAATAAGGTTACCTTTTCTCCACTTCCTCCCTAACATTTGTTATTTTTCATCTTTTTGATAATAGCCATTCTAATAGGTATGAAGGAATATCTCATTGTAGTTTTAATTTGCATTTCTCTAATGATTAGTGATACTGAGCATTTTTTCCATGTATCTGTTGGCCTTTTCTACATCTTTTGAGAAAGGTCTATTCAGGTCCTTTTCCTATATTTTTTTTTTTGCAGTTTTTGGCTGGGGCCGGGTCTGAACCTGCCATATTGGCATATGGGGCCGGCACCCTACTCCTTGAGCCACAGGCGCTGCCATGTCCTTTTTCTATTTTTAAAATGATCATTTGTTTCCTTATTATTAGGTAGGTTGAGTTCCTTATATATTTTAGATATGAGCCCCTTTTCTGATGTTCAGTTTGCAAATATCTTCTCCCATTTCTTCACTCTTGTTAATTGCTGTGCAGAACCTTTTTTATGCAATTCCATTGGTCTATTTTTGCTTTTGTTGCCTATGCTTTTGGGGCCATATGCAAATAAACATTGACCAGATCAATGTCTCGTAGCTTTTCCCCTATGTTTTCTTCTAATAGTTTTACAGTTTCTGGTTTTACATTTAAGTCTTTAATTCTTTTTGAGGAGGCTCTTAAATAAGAGATGAGGTCAGGGTCTAATTTCATTCTTTTGCACATGAATAGCCAGTTTTCTCAACACTGTTTATTGAATATATTGTCCTTTCCCCATTGTGTGTGTTTAGCCCCTCTGTCAAAAATTAATTGATGTGCGTGGGTTTATTTCTGAGCTCTCTATCCATTTCCATTAGAATTTCCTTCCAAGGCTAAATAATATTCCACTATGTTTGGACCACCCTTTCTTTATCTGCTTATACATCAATAGGCACTTGCTTACACCTGCTGCCATGAACGTGATTGTGTCCATGGGTATATCCATCTTCACAGCTGAATTAGTCTCTCAATTCTCTTGGCTATATTCCCAGAAGTGAGATTGCTGGGTCATATGGTAATTCTATTTTTAATTTTTTGGGGAGCCTGCATACTGCTTTCCCATAGCAGTTGAACCATTTTACAATCTCAGAAATAGTGCACAAGGGTTGCACTTTCTCTGCATCCTTGCCATTTTCTGTTTTTTCAATAATGGCCATTCTAATGATATGAGGTGATATCTCATTGTGATTTTAATTTGCATTTCATTTGGATGATTAGCGATGCTGAGTATATTTTCATAGGTTCATTTATTATTGGTGGAGTTGAACAAGGAGCCCCAAAGTGGATAACAAAGGAGGCAGCTATCATGGGGTTTCCACACACGTTGACCTGGGTCCAAAGCCCCCCAATTTTTATAAGCAGCCTGAGTGGAAGGTGAATATTTTCTGCTCTCCCCTCAGCCATGACAGAGATGTACTAATTTGCTCCAGATTCAGCACATGGAAGACAAGAGGGGGGTCACAAGTTCCAGCAGGGAAAACCAGGGATTAGCAATCAGAGAAGTTCAAATCCTAAGTCTGCCTTCGACGGTCTGTGTGACCTGGAGCGAATTACTTAACCTCTCTGAATCCTAGTCTCTTCATCTGTAAACTACTTATTATGACAGATCTGTGCCTTTGTATGCTGGTAAATATTTTAAAAACCAGCTCTCCAAAAATAATAACGGTAATAATAATGCTCTGATCTGAAGCATTTGCTGCTTTCATTGTAAAAACACTCCAATTGTAGGTGGTTTCAAGCTGCCAACCTGCTGTCTTGGAGTGCGGAGTTGGGAAGAGAGATGCACCCCAGTGGTCTGTATATGAAATGTCCTTGTTGGCATCTGGGATTTGTCAGGTTCTCTGTTAATATTAGTTTCCTTCCTCTCCTCCCCCCACCAAAGGGACTCTGGGTGACCTAGATAGTAAAAAAAGGTTGCTCAAGTCTCCATGTTTATTCAACAAATACATATTGACCTTCTATTGCATATAGCACTCTCTTCTAGAAGCAGAGTATAAATGTGGGGAAGAGACTTGTAAAAAAAATCAGGTGACCTAGCCTCACCTTCGGAGATTCCAGCTAGGTTAGGTGACCCTCCACGTGCCAACATCTGGATTCTGCCATGTGCTAAGCCCCCGTGTATTTGTTTCTCCCACTGAGCTGTGGTCTCCTTGAAGAGACAATTACTACGTCTTATTTATTTTGATATCCATATTGCCTAGCATTTTGGATAGATTCAGTGAATAGTTGTTAAATTATTTCATGAGCTTGAAATGTACCTAAGGATACAAAACTAACAAATCCAAAACAGAGGCTAATACAAGACAATAGGCAATCATAATTACTAAACTTCTCATTTGGTAAGAATCTTACTACTTCAAAGTATTTTCTGCTAAAACAGGTGACACTTATTGGGTGCTTAGTATGCCAGGCATCAGTATAATCACTCAACAAACACTATCTCATTTAATCTGTATAACAACCCGGTTTTTACAACTACCAGAGGGGGAGGGTAGGTACTATTATCATTATCCTAGCTTTATGTATAAGTAAAATGAGCAACAGAAGTAGATCTCCTGACTTTTTTTTTTAGAGAACATCAGCCTAGCTCACAGCAATATCAAACTCTTGTGTTCAAGTGATCCTAATGTCTCAGCCTCTCGAGTAGCTGGGACTACAGGAGCCCTCCACAATGCTTGGCTAATTTTTCTATTTTTGGTAGAGATGAGGTCTCTCTCTTGCTCAGGCTGATCTTGAACTCCCGAGCTCAAGTGAGCCTCCTGCCTTGGCCTCCCAGAGTGCTAGGATTATAGGTGTGAGCCACCATCCCAGCCATTTTTTGTCGTTGATATTGTATGTTTGTGTAGAGCCAGGATGTGAACTGAAAACTTTCCATGTAGGCATAGAGAAAGCAGGTGATATTCCCATTCGATAGATGGGAATAAACTGTGGCTTAGAGAGAGAGAGAGAGAGAGAGAGAGGTTAAGTGACTTGTTTAGGGTCACATAGCTTACAAGATGCAGAGCTGGGACTATGACCTAGGCCTTCAAATTCCTAATAAAATATATAGCATACTATAAAGCACAGTGTGAGGTGCTATAGACACCAAGAGCTAGTTCAGAGAAAGGTGATGCCACTGGGGTGCCCAGTGGTCAGAGAAGCCTTCTGGGGATGTGTGGGTTTAGTTGGACTCTGGGGAGCTGAGGGTTGACTCGGATCGCAGTGTCTTCTCCTAGCCCCTGGTACTCCCCACCCCCCCACCGTGGCCCTGCCCCTGCTCCGCTCCTCAGCGTGGAGTGCAAGGGATGAACTTCAAAGAAGCTCACGTCTTCCTCTGGAAACCACAGGAGTGCTTGGCAGCTGCTGCTCTTCCTGTGTGTTTACTTTTCAACTTATTTACATAAAGGATCCTCCAACCTCTGAGCTGCCAGACAGCATTGCCTGTTCACCTGGTTTTCATCTCCGACTCCTGGAGAGGCTGGCATTCTTCCAATTACCTGGAAAGTGCCTGTGTCTCGTGTACAGTTTGGAGTTCAGCCACCTCTGATTTGTGGGCAGTACCGTGCCACAGCAACTGAACCTGAGGCCCTGGGTCTGTGTTAGAGGAGGCAAAGGCTGCCCTGGTGTTTGTCTCTTAGCTGCTGGCCTGGGAGGCGACAGCGGCCCTGATGTTTCTTAGCTGCTGGCCGGCAGGCGGGGTGCTCCTCAAATGTGTTATGCTGGAGGGAAAGGGAAAAGGCAGGAAGAAATGGGACAGTGGGGTTCACTCGCTCTCCTAATCCCTCCCAGGTGCTGAATTTTTTCTGTGAATGTCTGTCTTTCTGAATCATGTAAACTGTTAAAGTACTACTTTCCAAAAAGTTAAAATTCAAAAAATTACATGCCAGAGATATATTTCACTCTTTAATTAGGGAACTACCAGAATGACAAGGCTGGATTCAAAAGGGATACAAAAAGAAAACTTTGAGGGCTGTCCAGAAAGAACCCAGCGTGTATGTTTGCACATCTTTTTTTCATATAATACTCTAGCCACGTTTGACTTCTGCAGTTACAAGAGGTGCTTAGTGTACTTATATCCATCTTTTGTTACCAGTATATACTGAGTGTTACAGTTTAATACAGCTTTAATACAGTTTTTTCCTTTCTTAAATTGTGAATACATTTTTGGGGCAGAAAAATGCACGTATCAGCAGAGAAATCTGGAATAAGATTGCTAAATGAGACATAAAAGTTATTAATGTTTTATAGGAGAATAAAACCATAAGGTTTGGGACTATCTTCTCTACTAGGGGGGAATCATTCACATATTATGAAGTTTTCTACCTGTTAACATCTATGTTATAAGGTTGTACCCTTTGAGGATGGTAAATAGTAAATAAAATACATTCCCTTAAAGAGTCAAAGACCCTTATGGGGCTTACAGCCTTATTTCTAAGTTCTGGGGACACATCTTCTTAACAACTCAAAGGGATTCTGCAAATACTGCATTTGTCTATTCCAGTTATTCATCCTGGAACCATGAAAATAATCACAGGGTAGGGACACCCTGGGTCCAGGGTAAGGACTGGAGCTAAAACTCCACTGATCACCTGACCTCCATAACCCTCTTCTCTGACTGATGAACCACAGCGATGTTTTGAATTTCTTCCAATTAGTATCATTCAGAGCCAGTTCAGAACAAGTGTCCAGTAATCCTCTGAAAGTCAGATTGCTTTCTTTCCCAGTGCACACACACTCACACTGGTAAAAGGACAGTGAGACAAGTGGAGCCCTAGGGCTGGTGGCAGCCTGAGTGACACTTGGGAGCAGTCAATTCTGCCCCATATACTCCTAGTTGGGCTTCCACTTGCCCAACGTTGTCACCAGACTCCTTCCTGCACTTCCAGCCATCTTGCTCTGACATTGGGGTGACTTTTCACTTCTCTGGTAGTCTCTCTGGCTCCAATTCTTGGAAGACCCAATGGCTTGTCTGAGTATATTCATTTGCCAGATGTTACAGCCATTTCTGCTCTTTCTTCATCTATTATTGCAGCTTAAAATCTCAGCTCCCAGTAGTTCTCCCATGGCAGACACCATCATGGTGGGAACAGCTCCACGTCATGCCCGTCACTCTGCTAGCACAGCATTTATTCATTCACCAAGTTTTCCTGAGCACTATGGTGGTGTGTGCTCAGCTAGAAGAAGCATCATGCTTTACAAAATACGTCCAGACTCACACGATCTGCTCCTGTTGGAAAGGCACCTGCAGTTCCCACCTCATTTGCATCACATACATGCTTGACATATGAGTGCCAAGCCCTCCCTTCTCACCTGCCCAGATTGTCAAGGCACCTCCAGTTCCCTCCTCCACAGGGGTCTAGGGTGTGCCTCCACTCCACAATGTCACCTTGCCTGAGCCTCTGCTTCAGACTCTATGGGAGTGCAGAAGGAACACTTCCCAACGGGGTTAGGGGCCTATAAGAGGAGGGCTTTGCCTTTTGAAGCATTGGCAGGATTTGGCCAGCTTGGGGGGGGGTGCAAAGCGAGGAGGTGGATCAATTGCAGCTGGAGTCCAGCCTTCCCTGGAGAAGGTGGCAAGTCTCATTTAGGAAGGCTGAAGGGAGAGAGCTAAAGAGTCTGGACGTTTCTCTTCATGGAAGTCATTGAAGTTATTTTGGTTGGTAAATGGTGCTGCTACAAACACATAGCCCACGACATGAGCCTACAGCCAGGGCTTTGGGAGGTGGACTTGGGGATGCGTACAGAACGGGCAGGAAGCGCTGAAGATAGGAGTGTTTATGTTGGAGCCCTGGCCCACTGCTGTGGGTTACCCTACCTCCCTACAGAGCTCATCTGGACTTCAAGAATGTGTCATTAGGCTTCTGTGTCTTCTGTCTCAAGGCTCCAGGTTCCGGGTGATTCGCTCACTGCCTCCCTGTTTCTTGGCCCAGGCACAGTGCTGAGGACTTCTCAGCCTGAGGCTCCTCTGATTATACTCTGTTGCCAGATCCCACCCCTGGAAGCCCCTCATAGCTCTTCTGTGGGATGTCTTACCCTCAGCACGGCCACAGACACCTGCTTTACGCATGCAGTGACCACAGCAGACAGTGGTTTCCTGACCAACAGGTGATGGGACACAGGCACTCCCAGCATCCTCCTTCAGCCACTGGCCCCTCAGCATGGACAGGGCTGGAGACCACACATCGTGGCGGGATTGGATCTGGGGACAGGTGGTATGAAGCCCTGGGTGTCCTCTAGTGCAGCCGTGGATATTTGTTATACAAGGAAACTGAGGACCAGAGGAGGGACGTGCTGTGTTTGAGATCACACGGTTGGAAGGCGGGGCAGAGCCAGGGCCAGGACTTGGGTGCTGACAGCTGGGCAGGGCTCTGTCCCTGCACACGCCGCCAACGTGTCTGTCCGTCTTGTCTCACGGACCAGTCCTGCCCAGAGCTCCTTTTCCACTGCCCACTGAGCCCCTGTCCGCTCATTTGCATGCAAGGTGAATGGTAAATTTGCTGGCTGGTGTCTCGTGTCCTCTGTGAGTGTGGGAACGAGCCGCACCTTCTTTTCTTTCTTATTTCCTTTTCTTCTTACCCAGAGGATGGCATGGAAACTGTGAATAGTGTCATAGTTCCCTTGTTCTGGTTCTTAGAGCCACTCTCATCACCCATCTCAGGCATTCTGTGCGACAGGGATGTGCCAGAAACTGCAAATCCACTAAGAAACCTGAGAACCCACCCGGGAAATGTTCAAGAGTCAGAAGAGGATTTGATGGTTTAAAAAACAGCGTCACAGAGCCCAAGTGACTGCCAGTAGAGTGGCAGCAGGATGGACATGGGCACGATGGGGCAGAGTGCAGCCGTGCAGCTCGGGGGGCCCTGACCTCTCCCAGGGGACGGAGGCATCTGTGGAGGCAGGAGCAGAAGTCGGGTGGGTCTGAACTTCCAAGGGCTGTGCTGTGCTACAGAATTCACTCCCAAGTGTCCCGGGGCATGTATACAGATCTGGATTAGCTCACACATGCACAGCCTCCTTCTCTGCCCCATGCTAGCCCTGATCATGAGTCAAGGCTGCCGACAAGGCCAGTGGTGGCCAGTTAAGCATCTGTTCCACCAGCCCATCAGCACATGGTTCCTTGCAGCCACTCCCTCTGGAAACAGAGACTATGCCTTACTTTGGGTGACACCGGCAGTTGCTTAGTGATGCTACTTTTAAACCATAAAATCCTCTTCTTACTCCTGAATCTTTCCTGGGTGGGCTCTCTTGGGTTTCTCAGTGGCTTTTCAGTTTCTGGGACCCCCCCTGTTGCACAGAATGCCTGGTGTGGGTGATGAAAGTGGCTGTAAGAACCAGAACAAGGGCTTCCAAACCACCCTCACCTTTACCTGCCACAGACACCAGGTTGGTAAATGGTGCTGCTACAAACACATATGGCAATAGGGTTTCTTTCTGATTGTTATTAATAGGCAGAGGCCGGTAGGAGCTGACTGTGATGATGACAGAGAGCACGTGGGTGTTACAGCCAAGGGAACCTGGGTCCCAGATCTGGTGGGTACTTGTTGTGTAGCCATTAAGTTTCTCAGTGGAATGCCGAGTGGGAGCAAACAGCACCTTATTCCAGGGCAGGCAACACCGTGTTTCTGCACATTAGCATGGTGATCTGCTAGGGCGGGGGGTGGGGGGAGCCTGGAAGGCTGCATTAAATTAGCGGTAATCAAATAAGACTGCATTCAAGAACCTTCAATTAGACACACTTAAAAATAATGTACTTAAAAATGTACATTATTTTGGAAAAATTTAATTACTGTGTACTTCATAACTTCCAAAAATAAAAACTGTTTGTTAATTTTAAAGTTGACTAACCTTTCGATGACTTTGCTGTGTCTGCTTTTTGTTGGAAAGCATTGGAATCTTTGCTTGCAGCAAGGAGGTCCACAGTTTCAGTTGATCCTCTCGACGGGTGTCAGTCACTGGGGACCTTAAGGGCATCTTGATTTGGGTGAGGCAGAAGAATGCAGATTCACAGCAAAATTGGTTGAAAAGCAAGAAAGCATTTTGGGGGCATGTTGCCAAAAGCGTGGGTCTTCCACTGCATTTTTTCATATTTTAGCTGGATCGTTTTTAGCATCAGACAATGACTTTAAAACGTCATCTACTGAGACTCAGTCAGCTCTAGCTGTAGTTCTTTAGGTTCTTGGTGATAGCAAGACAAGAGGCTGAGATGCTACTTTGAGTGTGATGTCCTGATTCTCAAAGTTGGTGGGCCTTTCATTGCCTTCTCCAATTAATAGGTCAGTGACAGCTGCATGTTCTTCAAATGTTTCACATATATCATCCTGCTCATCAGTGACCTTTGCTAACTGGGGAAAATGCTCATCTGAAATTTCCTTTTAAAGAAATGTTTTGAAAAAAGGTAGCTTTTAAAGAAATGCTTGGTGCAAGTAATGTAACCTAATTCTTTGTACCCTTATATTGTACCCTTATAAAAATGAGAAAAATGATTGGATTTTTTCCCACATATCATATATAGACTTAGCTTTACCTTGTAAGGAAATATTCAAGTTGTTTTGATTTGATGTGGTAACACACAGAAATGCTGCATTTCTATGGAAATATGTCAAAAAATTCACATTGCTGATTCTGTTCTTCATAAAATTTAACTATCTGTTCTTGCAGAGATAAAATTTTGACTGCCACCTGTCCTTGCAATAGAATGATATATCAAATCCACATTGAATACCTCCGGGTTCAACTTTAGCATGTTGTGAAACTGACTATGCCGTGTTGCATGTGTATGAATGTAATTAGCGATACTTATAACTTATTGCAGAATGTCCCTTAAAATAGTAGTTTTAGCACAGAGATTTTACTGATGCAAGATATAATGAAAAGAAATGAGAGCATCTGGATCTGTTAATACCTTTTCTTTTTTCTATGCAACAAACCCTTCATGTTTTCCTGTCATGGAAGGTGCATCATCTGTACATACAAACGCTCACTAAATTTACCAAATTCAGTCTAACTTCACAACATTTATCTTGAAAATTGATGAAGATATTTATTCTCTGTATTCTGTTCACACCATTGCCCAAAGTAAGCAACTCTTTGTAGCAAAGAAAATCTTCTGTTATGACCTGGATGAAGTACAAAAGCTGGGCCAAGCTAGTTGTATCAGTTGATTCATCCAAAGCGACTGAATAATATTTTCCTTTGAAGTATTGCAAGTTGGTCTGTTAAGTGGAAGGCTAATTCATGCTCTCAATCAATTATGGTTCTCCTTGAAAGAGGCCATTGTTTTAGGGGTCCAAGCATCCTACAATATTGACAATGCATCCTTTAACAATTTCACATCCTGAAAGGCTTTCCTTTTCCCCTAAGATTATAAACTACTTCATAAGTTGCTTCAGTGGCATTATTTCCTGATCTTATTGCTGCTTCAAAGAATCGTCTTTGCTTTTGCTTTTCATTTTTTAATTTCTGCAATACGAACTTTCATGCCTCCCCTTCTAATTTAAAATATCTGTGGTCCATTATAATGAGTGTTATGATGCCGATGAGCATTGAATTTCCTTAATGTTGATATTGCAGTATCACAAAGCAAGCAAATCATCTTAACTCAATGAGCAGAAGCAAGATAATATTGTAATTCCCTGTCCTCATTTAAAAATCTGTTTTCTTCCTTTAGAGATCTCTTGGCTTTCTTTGACATGATGGGCTGTTAAGCAGACAGAATTAAAAAATACTGTGGGGATGTGCAACTATTTACAAATTCCACTTCAAACAGAAACACAGTGCACTGTTGTCAAAAACTGATAACAGACTGACATACTCGACACCATAAACTCTCACCAGCCAGGGAGAGTAGTGGCACCAGTCAGGCAGGCGAAGTTGGAGTAAATCACGAGCATAGCAGTCATCAATTTAGCCCTTATGGCTCACTAATGTTTTAATTGTGCCAGTCAATCTCGGAAGATTAGTTTGTTAAAACTTATTGTATTCTTTATGGCATTTTAAATATATTCATTTAAAAAATAAAATAAAAATGTAAAACAAGAACAAAAATGTATTAATAAAAATAAAAGGACTTCTTCTGTAAAATTTGGATTCAGTACAAAAGCCACACTTAAGGACTTAGAAGGCCACAGGTTCCCCACCCTGATGGTAGGACTTTCTTTTTCTCATTTTTCACAACTGCCTGCGTCAATCTATGTTGTAACATGGAGACAGGTACCTTGTGGGATTTTGTGAGGATTATCAGAAGTATGGGTAAACTATCCCCAAACATCCCACCTTGCATTTGCAGTATGTATTAGGGGGGCCTCATGGCACAGTGGAAAGAGGAACTTTGCGACTGGACACACCCCAGGCTTCCCGCCTCCACTGCCACTTATTAGCTGGCTATGTTATTAAGCCTCCCTTGGCCTCGCTAGCTTCATCTGTAATTAAGGGTTAATTATATCTACCTTATAAGGTTGCTTTCAAAATTAGAAAGAAGGCGTGAAAAGTGAACAACTCAGTGTCCAGCCCAATCAGTAGGCAGTGGTCACTACACTGTTACTGTGCCCACTGCCGCTGGTAGACAAGAGCGTTTTCTCCAGCTGTGCAGCAGTCCTGGGTCTGGCCCTCCATGCTAAGGGATAGAAACTGGTTCTTCCAGCAGAAATTGACTGTGGGAAACAGTCAAGGCTGAGGGTCCCTGAGTGATCAGGGTGGATCCGTGGAGATGGGGTTGAGGGAGCAGCTCCTTGGGCAGCTTCGACTCGATCACCTAGAGGCTGGGATGAAGGAAAGAGCTGGCGTGATGAAATAGAGGCTGTGTGTCCCGGGAGGAGTAAAGCAGGCCGCCAAGGACTAGTGGGAAGCCAAGAGGTACGTGTGGGTCAGACGGAGAGAAAAACCTCCTGGGCCCAGACAGAGAGCAATGGGTAGCTGACTTGAACTCACAGACTCGGCTCTCTGGAAGTGCTCCAGAGCAGTGGAGAGTCCTCCAAGGCCAGCACTGGCTCTGGGGCCGGCTGACCTTGTTAGAGGCCCGCTTTTGCCACCTACCAGCCTGGACTATAGATAGATTGTTGATGCTCTCTGGGGCTCCATCTCCTGAACAATAAGTGCATTATGAGGATTCAAGAAGAATACCTGACCAGGAGAGTTACTGTGCCCAGAGCACAGGAGGTGCTTAAAGTGACCGATATTAAAAATCGATCAGTGGAGAGCGATTCATTCCCTTCCTCCTCCTCTGTCTCTCTGCCTCCTGCCTCTTACACTAGTGGCCAGTACCACGCAGGGCACGTACCTGGCACTCCATCCAAGGGTGAGTGAGGAGGGGCATCTCCCCTCTGCTTGGGAGGATTCAGCATCTTTGCCTGCGGGTGGGAGGAAGATGTGACACCTCAGGGAGGCCTGGACAGCCCAGCCCCTTCACACAGGTGCCAGGGCATCAGAGGTGCCTGTTTTTTAATCTGAGATAATTTTAGACGTACAGAAGAGTTCTTAAAGTAGTACAGAGAGTTCCCGTATACCCTTCAATCAGCTTCCCCTAATGTTAACGTTTTACATAACCATGGTACAATTATCGAAACTAAGAAAATAATATTGGCTCAATATTATTAACTAAATGACAGATTTTGTTTGTGCTTTTTAAAGGTTTTCCGCTAACATCCTTTTCCTGGCTTGAGATCTAATCCAGGATTCACGTGGCATTTGGTTGTCACATCTCCTTAGTCTCCTGCAAGCTGGGACAGCTTCTCCCTCTGTCTTTGTCTTTCATGACCTTGAGACTCTTCGAGGGTACTGGTCAGGTATCTGCAGAATGTGGGACCACATTAACACTTATGATGGAGTGAGCGGCACAGAGCTTTGTGGTCCTGCTTGAATATTTTTCCATTTTCTTATATTTCTCTAAGCTCCCAGAGCCTTTGTTTCTGCCAAAAATCTGTCCTGTGGAGTGAATGGTCCCAGGCAGCTACAAACGTAGGAAGGTGCTTAACTCTCCGCTGCAAAATGTGTGTCCTCTTTTCTGCTCCTCCTGCTCAGCCGTGCTCGCATCACAACCTCAGCCGTCCAGCGCATCCCTCTGTCCAGACGGTAGTCTCTGAAGATAAGGGGTGTGCCTCCCTTGTTCTGCATTGTTTCTGGGTCCTAATCAGTGCTGCGTATTATAGGGGCTGAATAAACTAGTGAAGAACAATCACCATCATCATCCGCCACCCTTTATAGAGGTCCATGCAGTGCAAAGGACAGGTGTGCAGGTTATGGAAGTGTGAGGCCTGTCATTTCCCCTAAGGAGCACGCAGTCCTGTTGAGGAGACAGACAGAAGGAGCTGATGGTGTACACAGACCAGGGAGCACAGCAGAAGCCCTCTTATCAGGCCAGCTGAAAACATCCTCTGAAAAGGGGGATTCATTTGAAAGCGATATTTCAAACATTTCATTTTACCTTTAGAATATTCATATACATTCATTTACCAAACTTTCTGTGTATAGACTGAGTCTTTGAGTACGAGTTCACCAATCAAAGTTTTGCCTCATCTTACTTGCACAAAATACCCATAATGGTTTATTTACACTTTCAGGTTTTTAAGTTTTATTTCATAAAGCTGAGGAAAGACTTACATGTACAAAACAATTTAAGTGTAGACACTTAGAGTTTAAGAATTTTCAGAGTTATCTCGTTCATATGCTATAAAACTAGTCTGATTTCCTTTTCTTCTCTTCCTCCTCTTTTTTAGCATTTCCCCCAAAGCATTCCGCCTAGGTTTCATGGGCACTCTTTCCTGAGGCTGCAATTGGAGAGTGATGGTTAATCCCATGTGCCAGCCACTCAGAGGTCTTTGGGAAGCTTTTAACTGGTGCGGTCTTTGTCTCAGTTTAGTTGCCATTGCTGAGCTCCCTCTCCATGCTAACGTGCACCAGATGCTGGAGGCACAGAAGATGATAAAATACAAACCTTGTACTTTAAGTAGGAGCCTATTAAAGAGCATAGGAGACAATAGAAACAGGTTTGGCAGATTTTGATACAAGTGCCAAGAAGAACAGACCACGTGCTGTGAAATTAAAGAGGAATAAAATTCACCCTGGTAGCCGGGTGTCATGGCGGGCACCTGTAGTCCCAGCTGTAGCTACTTGGGAGGCTGACGCAAGAAAATCGCCTAAGCCCTAGAGTTGGAGGTGGCTGTGAGCTGTATGACGCCACGGCACTCCACTGAGGGTGATAAAGTGAGACTCTCTCTCTACAAAAAAAAAAAAAAAAAAAAGAATTCACCCTGGGAGCAATCAGAGAGGGCTTCATGGAGGATGTGGCCTCAGACGGGCAATAGAGACCAGAGTAAGAAAAGAATTTGCAAAAGGCTGAGACCACTGAGCGTCATCCTCTCCCACAAGCCAACCATACAAATGTTCTCGGAAGCGGAAGTTGACAGTTACTGGTGCCAGCTGCATCCACCATTTGCTGTCATCTGCATCCATCCTGGAGGACAGCAGAGTCCTTGGGCCACACCCCCCTCACGCAGACCCTGGAATATTTGTTCACCTTACAGATAAGGAAGAGGGTGGGGGTGACAGAGCCTGTTTTGCCTCAGAAAGCCCAGCACTCTGAGAATGGCAGGAAGCTCGTGGGCAGGGCCCTTCTCCCTGGTCACCAGCAGCCCCGCGTGTGAGGCCGGTGCACGCAATCCTCTCCAGACCCCGATTCCAGGAAGATGGAATGCTTCGCTTCAACGTGAGGCTCGCACCCCAGTTGCTAAAGAGATTACCATTTCTTGGGTGAAATGTAATTAGATGATCAACTGTAGCAAGTGTAAAGCAAACACAACCTTTGGGGAGAAGGGTTTGTTTATACCGTGTCACTTCAGGTATCAGCAGGGAAGGAAAGGAGCCCGAGGGAGCCTGTGCTTCAGAAGCAGTTGGGACAGTGGCCTTCAGAGACAGGGCTGCAGCCACCAGGCAGGGTGGGGAGGTGAAGAGTCACTGCTGTGCCCGAAAGACACCACCAGTGCTGCCTCAAGCCTCCCAGCCTCAGGAGTGCTCATCCTTTTGCTGCCAGACCTTTCTGGGAAGGACCAGGTGAGAGGACTCCAGACCATCACCCAGACATGGCCTTTGTAGTTGAGCAACATACTAACAGCTCAGCTGCCCCTGAGACTGTCATAAAACAGGGGCCCAGATGTACTCTGGGACCTGGTGGTAAATGTGAACTGAGTGAAAACAGCTGGGTGCAGGACTGTAAGGTGGGGTGGTGACTGCGGTAAACTTAAAAGTGCATATCGCAGCCAGCTGGGGCTGTCCGTGGTAACAGGAGGCAGGACTTCTGCCAAAGCTTTGGGGAGAATAGAGTGGGTATGGAGCACAAGGAAGAGGTCTCGCGGATTCTTTTTCCCCCTCCCTCCATTCTTGGAGGGCAGATGCAGTTGCTCATGAGCTGGGGCCCTCCTCTGCCTTCTCCAATCTGTGTGCTTTGTGTCAGGAGGGCTGCCTCTACTTATCCCCAGCTCGTTATTGCCATGCAAGAACGCTGACCCAGTGTTTCCAAGATCTTATGATTCTTTTTTAAAACCTACAGATATGCATCATAATGCAAAATCTCCAAATTTATATCTTGGCAATAAATTCCAACTTTTTAACAATGCTACGTGAGCCAAACAAATTGTACCCAGAAGCCAACTGTAGTTCGTGGGCTGTCAGTGTGAAGCCTCTGGGCCCGAGAGGGGTTGGCTGGCCAGCGCCGAGACTCCCCCCCCACCCGGGCCGGTAGAGACAGTGACAGCTGTAGCAGGCAGCCTTGCAAAGAAGAAGGATGTTCCCAAGCTGCCACCGCCAGCCTTCATTTTTCCACGTCACAAAATGGACTGATTCTGTGTTTTGGTCTGTCCCAAAGTTGTTACCGGCTTGATACTGACAACACATGTCTCATTGTAGAAACTCTGGTTCTCAGATGCCGAAGGGCTTAAACTTCTCCGATGGCGACTTTGAATGAGAGGGCGCGCGATTCTCAGGTGGAAGCTGAGCTGCCTCAGCTTCCAAGGGTGATTTGCACAAACTTGGCAGCTGGAACTGATCCCCAAGAAATGCTTCCCCTCCTTCTTGCCACAGCCATCAAAGCTCTCTCCATCAGCCTGCGCCTCGGGGAGCTGTCACAGCCTCATTACTGCTAATTCATCTTCACTTAGTGCATCAAAAGGCTGATTTATGAAATTGGGTGGGGGCGCAGGAAGTTTGATTAACAACATTAGTTCGTTTGCCATGACGGGCTTAGAAAACTTAGCTCATCTTTGTCCCAGGAGCCCCAAGATAAGACCGAAGTGTTTATGTTCTGCCTCGGAAATTCTCAGGAGTAGAAACCAACGTGGTAGCTCCGGCCTGGGGTGCTCATGACAAAAACTCTCTCCATTTCTCTCCCTCCCACCCTCCCTCCGTAAGTAGGTCTCTGGAGTTGAGTGTGTTGCTTTGTTACTAGCAGAGGTCTGGTGTGTGCAGGGGGCCTGGTCTCATCCTACCGCACCATCCTCTGTAGCTGAGCAGCTCTCCTGCCTGGGAATTCCCTTTCATCTTGTCATCTCACAAAGCACTTGTGTTTTCCATTCTTTGCCTCTGCTCTGCCCATCTTTGCTCGTGTCAGGCTGCTGAGCAGCAAATCCAGAGGTTCAGCTCTTTCTGCAGACTCCTAGGGGTGAGGGGAGATGGGACAAAAACCCTCCGAAAACATTGTTTCAAGAAGCAGCATGAGCTGAGTACAGTGGCTCATAGCTGTAATCCTAGTACTCTGGGTGGCCAAGGTAGGTGGTTTGCTTGAGCTCAGGAGTTCAAAACCAGCCTGAGCCAAAGTGGGACCCCATCTCTACCCAAAATAGAAAATCTAGCTGGGCACCGTGATGGGCATCTGTAGTCCCAGCTACTCAGAGGCTGAGGCAAGAGGATTGCTTGAGCCTAGGAATTTAAGGTTGCTGTGAGCTATGACGCTCTGGCCCTCTAGCCTAAGGCAACAAAGTGAGACTGTGTTTCAAAAAGGAAAAGAAGCAGCATGTCGCAAAGAAGCCCAACAGGCCTGGTGGCCCTAGGCTGCTCCCTGAACTTCTGGGGGCTCGTCCCTGAGTGCCAAGCTTCTTGCTTTCCCCAGTATGCAGAGGACAGACAGAGACAGAGTGTTAGTCTGGGAAAGCCGCCCTTATAAAGAAAGGTTAAAAGAAGAGATTATTGCCAGGAAATGAGCTGGCTGGGTAGGGACACGTGTGTACGCTGAGCCCATCGCTGCTGAGGACAGGTGTCTGTGACAAGCATGCACAAAAGATGGGTGGATTCAGTTAGACTCAGGAGAGATACCCATCGAAACTCCAGAATCATCCCCTGTTAGCTGATTAGTTTCTTTGAAGATGCAAATCATCATGCTGATGCCAGTGGCCAGGATGGTAGTGACCAGCATGGAGTCCCTGCCAGGAGCCAGGCTGAGAGCCCTGTGCAGTGAAGTAGGACACCTGCCTTGAGACCTTAATTGCAATCCTGGCTATGAAAATATCTTGCTTTGTGAACTTGGGCGAGTCATTTCAATTTTCTAGTTTCAGTTTTTTTAATCTGTGAAATGAAGAGATTAGATGAGAAAAATTCTAAAATTTCTTCCAGCAGTAAAATTGAATGTTCTCCATTTGCACGGTTAGCCACCAATAAAACAATTGCGTGCCTCTTCTCACCCAGATACAGTGTAAGGGTTTGATGTATCTCATTTAATTTTCCAAGTAACCCCTGGAAGGGGGCGGTCTAGCTGCTTTAGAGCTGTCCAAAGCAGCACCTTCTCTATCAGCTTCCACCAAGCGCTGAAGACGTTCAGTAAGCTCGTTCAGTAAGCTGGCAGCCTTCCTAGTGGACGCTGAGGAGACACACAGGTTTAAGACAAGCTCTACCCATCAGATACAGCAGAGAGAGGACAGGCACAGAGCAGGGTAAGTACAAAGACCACATGCCTAGCGAGCAACTGGAACCAACTACAATGGCTCCCGAGTGGGACACAGCTATGATTGACTTCTAAATGTCCAAAGGGGAGTCCAGGCTGGGATGACAACGGCTCATTACGTGTTTTACAGATAGGACTTCAGAGTTTGCAAGACACTTTGGAATATATCATTTATTCATCTGTCCCTCTCTGCAGGTATGCCAGCTCTCACTGTTAAGTTATTAATTATTAAATAGAGAATTAGAGACCTGGCTCTTCCCAGGGAACTGGATTATCTTTTTGCAAGTTAGACTGCTGCACAGCTAGACAATATAATCTAGTGCTTGGGATTGCTTCATGTCTTAGAGCTGGGATCCCAAACTCCAAACTGGTACCCCTTAGGAACCAGGCCCACGCAGCAGGAGGTGAGTGGCTGGGAGCAAGTGACGCTTCAGCTGTATTTACCAGCAACTCCCCTAACTGGCATCACCACCTGAGCTCCACCTCTTATCCTTCCCACCCTACCCCCGTCTATGGAAAAATTGTCTTTCATGAAACCGCTCCCTGGTGCCAAAACGGTTGGGGACCAATTGCCTTAGAGAGTCTACCAGGTCTTATCACATTTTGGGCTGGCCCTACCTCTACAGAGACGTCTTGAAGCTGTTGCATCCTTGAAATTTACCAGACGGCTGCAGGCCAAGTGGGACTTCTTTGTATTCTGAAAGATCTAGAGCAGTGGTTCTCAACCTTCCTAACGCCGTAGCCCTTTAATACAGTTTCACGACCCACAGGTTGAGAACTGCTGATCTAGAGGGAAGGGTCAAGGCCGTTGCGAATCTTCATGGCAAGGAAAGGACTTTAACCAAAGACGCCTGCCAGGTGCCAATATCTCAGGGCCTGTGGCTCAGGGTTGCATGGTGGAAAGTACGTGGTGGGCATGGCAGGAGTCTCTCTGGAATGTGCAGAGGATTGAGGGCCATAGAGAAAGAAATAGAGGCTTTCTTTCCCTCAGAGCCCCTCATCCCAGCTGGGTCTTTCACCTGAGACCCTCACACAGCTCAGCCCCTTCCCTCTGGCAGCTCTCGTATCCCTCTGAAGGTCGTTAGCTGCCATTTATCGAGCATCTACCACTTACTGCCCCTTTGTTCACATCTTCTAAGTTAATTTCGCAAGCATTCCAATGAGGAGGAATTGTCCCCGTTTTACAGATGAGAATACTGAGGCCAAGAGCAATGACACTGGTGAGGCCACACTGCTAGCAAGTGTCAGAGATGGGACCCGAACCCAGGTCCATCTGTCTGTCTGATTAAAACAAAAACAGGCCACTTTGACATGCCTGCTTCGGTCCTAGATGGAGAAGGAAGTTTCCTGTTTACATTCTGGTCATCGCTGCTTTGAAAGGCCTTGAATGTTGGGGTCAGGGAAGCGGTTTCCGTGCTTTCTGCTGTGCTGTGTCCCTGCTGCTGCCGCTCTGAGATGCCTGGGGGACAAGGTGCCCAGTCTTGTAAGTGCTGCCCAAGGTGGTGGACACACACATGTGGACTGACAGGAGAGGCAGAAGAAGTCGGGCCACCTGGCTGGCTCGAGAGTGGGTTGAGGGGCAGCCCCAGCTCTGACGCGCGCTCCTCGGCTCCGCCTGGTTTCCAGTCGGCATCTTGCTCCTCAGAGCCAGCCTGATGTCTGGAGACTCTAAGTGTCATTCTGGGGAAAATATGCAGGACTTTGAGGAAATTTGGGTGTGGTCTCCACCTCTATTCTCCTCTTTATAAGGTTACACAGGGTTCTTCTTGGGGATCAGCCTGGTGGGGTGAGGACCCGTGAAGATGAAACCCCTGGCTTGGGACCCTGAAAACCTTATTCCACCCTAGATCCAGACTCAGCTCCTAATATAAGGAAAAGAGTGTGGGTTCTAGAAACAGAGCAACCTGTATTCATAACCCACCCCACTGGGGTGAGCTTGGGCTAGTCACTCACACACTCTGTGTCTTTTTCTTCATCTGCAATGTGAGGCTAATATCTAATCTCACGGGACTCTTGGTTGGGTAAATACATTAACAAGACGCACAGCACTTCACAAAGAGCCCGGCACGAAGAAAGCACTCAGTAGCTGTTCCATATGTCAATAAAGTAGGTGTTGACTCTCCTCTGTCCCTACCAGCTGAGCCACTGTCCCCTGTGAAAGGGAGAACATGGCTTGTTAGGCCAAAGCTGTCTTGTCTTTGAGAAAGGGTTCCAGGGCATAGGAGGGGATGCCAGGATTCACAACTGGGGCTCCCTCTGTCCTGGATGGAGCTAACAGAGTAATGGGACACAGGGGGAGTTTGTTAGCCAGACTTGCAGGAAAGCAAGCCAGCATGTATAATAAAGGAGCGTGGGAAAGCTACCTTGAAGCCAGGCTTGCGCCTATCTCTTTGGGGGGAAGGCAGTGAGGGTGAAGGTAAATGAGCAGATAAGGTTTTTTTTTTTAAAAAAAGACAAAAAACAAAAAACACTTGTTATGGAAAATTTTAAACATACAGAAGTACAAAAGACAGTATCATGAATCCCAATGTATCCATCTCCACCTTTGACTGCAATCAATTTATGGCCAATTTTGCTTCATCTATACCCCCCACGCCCATGTTATTTTTAAATCAATCCCAGACAGCCTGTCTTTCATCAGTATTTTTGTATGCACCTCTCTAACATAAGGGCTCTGAAAAAACTCACCAGAATACCACTGCCACACCTAAAATTGTTCTCAATAATTCCTAATAGCATCAGTACCTTACTGTTTAAGTTGTCCCATATATGTCAAGGATTTTCGAAAATTGTGGTTTCTTTGGATCAGAACCCAAATAAGTCCCACCTGTTGCAATTGGCTACTGTGGCTTTTCAGTTTCCTTTACTCTAAAGGGTCCCACTCTATCTGTTTTTTTGTTTGTTTGTTTGTTTCTTTGTAATTGATTTTTGGAACAAACCAGATCATTTGTCCTATAGCGTTTTCTGCAGTCTGGATTGTGCTGATTGCATTCCTGTGGATGGACCTTTGATTCCTCCTTAAGGTCCTGACACCCTGTAGGTTTTTGTGTGGGAGTCTATAGCTCAGTCTGGCTTGCCACCCCCTCTGTTGTGGGAAGACCTCCTTCCCCCTTTGCCAAGTGGAAAGAAAGGCCTCTGGTCCCAGCCTGCTGGGGGATGGGGGACGTGGGGAGAAGGGCTGCTGTGGGTCCCCAGCAGTGCCATCATCCGTTGTGCTGTTATTTGTACTGGACCCTATCTCCAGTTTTATAAACAGGGATGTCTTTTCATAAAGCAGAGCAATTCTGTGCCAAATAGCCAGGATTGTTTTTCCTGCAATAAGGTTCAGAACTGGTCCCCCTCTTGACTTTCAGATGCATGTTTTTTCAATTCTTTCCTCAAATTAAAGTAAAGGTCAGGAGGCTGGTCTGAGACGAGCCCTTCCCCTCAGCTCTAGCTCTTTCTGGCGGGGGAGGGGGGTAGCTCTGTGCCTCCTCAGGTTCAGGTGACACTGCCCACTCCCGTAGCACACCAAGCTACCTTCCCAGTTCTTTTCTTTGTGGGGGAAAATTGAGGAGGAAGGGAAAGAGAGAGAAAAGGAAAATAGTTCCAGCCTGTGGGCTCCTTTCTGAATTTAGATCTTTTGAGTAATTTCTAGAGGCTTCATTCTCCTGGCCGCGTTCCCTTCTCAGGGAGGGCGCCCTGGGCTCCGCCGTTCCACCTGCTTGCCGGCTCCAGTCTTTTGCTGCGCCATGAACTGCCCAGTGATCTGTCCCTTCCCATGCAGGATTTTTAATCAAAATGCAGAGAACGGCACCGCCACCACCCTGCTCAGCGTCACCGGGGCCCTTCTCCCACCCTCCCCACACTTAGTCACTCCAGCTAACAGTTAATTAACTTGTGACACTTTGACAGTTTGCGAAGAGGCATTTTTACGGAGCCATCAAAATCCACAGGGATGGGGCTGTCAGGCAGACACCCCTTCTTGCTCTGCCTGTGTCTGCAGACCCCGCCTCACCCCACTGCGGGCCCCGGGGGCCTGCAAGGAGGCCAGGCTGCACAGCCCTGGAATCTGCCACTGCCTGAGCCTCCTGGGTGTGCTACACTCCTGGGGACACCTGGGCAAACCCAAGGACAGCTGGTCACCATGGGAAGAAGCAGGTGGAGGGAGGAGATGTGTCCTGGGAGGATCCCGGAGGTGAGGAGGTCCTGGGCATGCCCGGCTCCGGTCTTCCCTAGACAGAGCCTTCCTCAGGGCCCCTCCAGAGCGGGGTGAGGAGAGGCCTGCGCTCCAGCCCCTCTCTGGGGACACCTCCACCCCACCCGCACCCCCTGCTCCACTGAGCTCACAGGCTGTGAGAGCTTTGTGGCCCTGGCTGGTGCTGATGAGAGGAGACGGCTCGCGGGCAGCCTCGGCCCGCCGCAGCTGCCCCCTGCAGCGTGGTGCCAGTCCGGACGCCATGAAACCCGGGGCCCAGGCCTTCCAGTAGCTTTCCTCTCCACAGACTGCGTGTTGTCTGTGACGCCTCCTCGCCTCTCCACACCTGCACTCACACTCACGCAGTCTCTCCTTTTTTGTATAACCCTGTGTGCCACGGCGATGGCCCAACCAGCTGCCACCACAACTGGGACCCAGAGGAGCGAGGGGACATCCAGAGGAGGCTACTCGTCCCCTGGGAGGGCCCCAGGGGGAGAAGAGTGCAGGGTAGAAGAGACCCGAGGGCTGGCCCTTCACGCGTGAGCCGGGTCGAGCTCCGCAGACTCTGAGAAAGGCGGGCTGCCTGCTCTGTGCTGGGGGTGAGAGGACCACGACAGACAGGTGTGAGCCTTGCACTGGGGTAGCTCACGGTTTGGCAATAACAGACACTAAACAAATCATTAGACAGATAATGACTTAATAATACCTGTGCTGAGAGTGCCAAACAGGACATGTGGTGTGAAGGTTAAGCACAGGCTGTGAGTAGGGGTGGGGGGGGGAGGGGCTGTGAGACGGTCCTGCAGGGGGAAGAAGAGGGTAGGTCCAGCCAGCACAGGGGTCCCTCACCCAGGAGGCCACCCGGGCCTGGTTAGGAGTTGTGATGCTGGAACCCCAGGGAGGGAGCAGGGGGCTCCCCGCATGGGCAGCTGCCCAAGACTCGTTCCTGTGAGGTAGGAGGCAAGTCAGGGATGCTGCCAGGGTTAACCCCAAGGTATGGGGGAGAGGTTTTGAGCAGGCCTCAAAGTCAGGGACCTCAAGCCAGTGCCTACCCTCCTGGCTCTACCTGGGTGGGGCCAGATGCAGCCACAGAGCGCAAGTGGGAGAGACTCAGCCTCCAATTCCGTACTTTCTGAAGAGACCTTGGCACTGTCCCCACAGACGACGCCCCGAAGCCCTGCTGCTGAGCTGCCCCTGTGACCCGGCGCTCTCTGCCTCTGGGCAACTCCAGGTTGGACTGGGACGCTCCCCATGCCTAGGGTGGGGGCACAAATGAGAGGTGTCCTGCTTGGTCTCCCCACCACCCACCACCCCTGAATGGTACTGCAGGCCATGCTCTGGGCTCCCACTAGCAAGTTTTCCTCTCACTAGGTCTCCAGCCCAGATTTGTTCCCCCACAGCAGTGCTGAGGCTGCAGACAGGAGGGCGTCCTGGAGCCTGGGAGGGGAGACCCTTCCATACCAGCTGGGAAAAGCAATCAGCGGTTTTTCTCTCAGGGATGACTGCTAACACCTGGGCCGGACCCACAGCCTCACCACGCTGTTCCCTCTGTGCCTGGGATGCTGCAGGGGAGGTGAGCCCTGAGCTTGCCAACATCCATCACCTACCTCCACTCCCAGCTCTTCTCCAGCCCAATATTCCTCCCCACTCCTCCTCCAGACCCCCACGCTCCTTGTGCGTACAGGTCTACCTGCTGCAGCCTTCTCCAGGCCCACCCAGCTCTAGAAGGCTGGATGGCTGCCTCCGTTTCCCCTGCCCCCTCCCTGGGCCAGGCTGCCCAAGCATCGTTCACTGACTCTTCAGGAGTTGGAAGGAATGGGGGTATCTCCTCCCTCCCTCTTCCATCCCCACTCTGCTTTTCTGCAGGTGCAGGAGGTTCTGGCAAAGGGCCTCCCCCTATCACGGCCCTCCCCCCTAACACGGCCCTCCCCCTATCAGGGCCTAACCCTTTGCCTGGAGGATGGGAGCAGACAGCAGGCTGCCAGGTCCTGGAGAGGAGGCCCTGCCTACTCACTCCCATTTCCCATCCAGCCCGAGTCACTCTAACAAGCTGCTTTTGAGATGCAAATGCAAGATGCTTTTTTTTTTTTCACTCCCTCTACTTTTTCATTGAAATGCTTCAAATCTCAGAAAAGCAGAAAAAATGATGTGTTTAAGACAGCAGTGTCTCACCTGCCATCGAGCCTGATAAGGAATTGTTAAATTTTAATTAGACAATTTGATTCCTTCAAGTGCCAAACTTTCAGGGAAGGCAGCGCCAAGACTTAAGCGGAGACTGAAGCACAGGAAACAGGTTGCTGGGTTTATGCCTTACCAAGGGGTCCTCATCCCCCACCTCCCTGGCTCCTCTGGGACCAGAAATGAGAGAGAGAGAGAGACCTCGCCTCTCCCCTTCCTGCTCTAGCAGGTTGACCTTTGACCTCCCCCCGCCAGCCTGGGGACTGGTAGTGACCACAGTCTCCAACCTCTTCCTTAGAGAAATGTCAGCCTCCGGCTGCAGTCTTCAGAGAGCTTTTTCCCTACTACCACCCTTGAGAGAAGCTGGTTTCTGTCTATAGTCTGGGAAAGCTGCCGTCAACATCTCCTCCCCGTCCCTTCCCTCTTGGACTCCCCAGCAGCCAGTGAAGTGGGTGGTCTCAGCAGGGTGGCCTTCCTGGGACTGCCTTGGTGGCTGGGTCAGCCCCAAGTATCTGTGCTGGTCCAGCACTTCTCAGTTTGAGAACTAGCAAATTTTCAAATCAGACCACACACAGGACATAGTAACATTTACAAGGCACATAGGGCGACCGGCACACGCTCCTTGGCTGTCTCCAGACCCTTTGTGGGGAAGCTGTGCTCCAAAGCTTCTGAAGAGAGTCACTATCACAGCAGGTGGGAGTAACCTAGGTATTAGGGAGAACGTGGTGGGCAGGAGTACCGCATGTCGGCATGGATGATTCTGGAAGATCAAAAGGTCTTTGCCCTTCTGAGCCAGGGCAGAACAGTAATTATTGGAGACAGAGGAGGAACAGATGATCTCTGGCACTTTGGTAGCCTGAAGCTCGAAAGCTTCTCTCACAGATGCTTCCCCTTCCTCCTGGCTCCCACCAGGGCCACTGAGAACAAGAAGCTCAGGAGGTCCCAGAGCACCCCGAACCTTGTCTGCAAGCACCTGCCTGTGAGGGCGGGGCAGGGCGCAGCACTTGCCCTGCTCAGCTGAGCAAGGAGATGGAGATGGTGCTTGGGGCAGAGGCAGCCGCTTCGGGTTAGCGCGTCACCCCTCTCCCGAGAGACACGATGGAGCAGCTACACCTGGAAGAGCTGAGAAACGGCAGTGACTGTGCCCACACTGGTGTTCACTAAATGCTTGCTGACTGGGGACTGTTATTTGGAGCTTTTGTAAGCTTTTGTGTGAGGCACAAACCACTTGGGAGCAAGAAGGAGGTGGCACTCAGAGGGTGGTGAGAAAGTTGATCATATTTTCGTAACCCCCAATTAAAGTGATTGTTCTGACAACAATTTTCAAAAGATAACACGTGATCTTATTTATCTGAGAAAAAAAATCTTACGAATGTAAGAATGATGCACCATGGATTAGACACGCTGGGTGGAGGCCAACAACCTATGTAGCCCAGATGCAGGAGGGAAACAGGGAGGGCGGGGCCGGAGCTGCAGCTGGGGGCCTGGGACTGGCAGTTGTGCTCAGGCCTCCTGAGAAAATGCCAGGAAGGTCCTACATTTCATCAATTCTAAAGTGTACATCCCCCACTCCTGGTTGCGTCTCTGAAATCAGAACTCGTTTTACAGTGGTCGTCATCTTGGAGTTGTATTGAGGTTTAATGGCATTTTTTTTCTTTCCTAGTGGTACATGAAATGATGGTGCATCTCACATTCAATTTTGCCTTAGAGTCTATGAAATGCAGTGATTAGTATTACAGTCACTGGCTCTAGCAGCTGGGCTGGGAGAGCTGGATCTTTTGAGCCAGCTGTTTCCCCATTGCAAGTGTCACTTAGGTTTGTCCTGCAGCCAGGGCCCAGGGACAGACTTTGCCTTTTCTTCCCTTTACTTCCTCCCAACAGTTTGGTTGTGGCATCTCAGAACCTGTCCCTCCTTCATCCAGCCCCTCAACTTTCAAGGAAGGCCATAGGAGGCAGCCCGTGGAACCGCAGGAACCAGGGAGGACCCCTGACCCTAGTGGGCTGCATTTGGACACAGCACCAGTCCTTCTCCTCGCCGAGCCTTGGGCTTGTTGTCTGATTTCTTGTTTTACTTCATTCTTTTGCTTGAATTTTTTTTTCTTTTTTAAGAGATGGGGTCTTGCTCTGACACCTAGGGTAGAGTGCAGTGTTGTGATCATGGCTCACTGCAGCCCCAAACTCCTAGGCTCAAATGATCCTTCTGGTAAGCCTCCTGAGTAGCTGAGACTAGGGGTGTGTGTGACCACACCCAGTTAATTTTTTAATTTTTTGTAGAGACAACTCCTGGCCTCAAATGATCCTCTCTCCTGAACCCCCCAAAGTGTTAGGATAACAGGTGTGAGGCACCATGCCTAGCTGCTTGGTTTGATTTTCGAAGTTAACTTTCTTGAGGGTTTAACCTGTGCTGGGCATATGGGAATCATTGCACTTAATCCTCCTGACAATTATTACTATTTCTGTTTTGCAAATAGGACAACTGAGGCTCAAGAAAGCCAAATAATCTGATGAAGGCCCCCAAACTAGGAAGTGGTAGAGTTGGGACTTGAACCCAGGTTTTTTGGTCTTTAACCCCTCTCTTTCAGCACCTCTCTTGCTGGAGTACCTCATCTGGAAGGGTGAATTTGCTGATATCCTAACTCCTGCCCCACTTGGTATTACATGGGGAGAGTGAGCCAGGTGGTCTTTGCTTATGGGCCATGAGAGGTGCCAGCCCCAAGAGGTAAGGAGCTGAGGACACGGTAGGGACCAGCGCTGGCTCTGGGGATTAGGAGACAGCCTTCTACCAAGATGCTAATAGGGTTTATAGGCATTTAGGCATTTTTCATGTTTTCCTATTTTTTTCTATAATGTAAATATACTACATATGTATCAGCAAAAGGCAATAAGAACACTCAAGAACAAATAGGAAATTAGAAAATTAAATACAGGAGGCTTTTTCCAGAAGCCTTGGGTGCAGTAACTCACCCATGCCCTGTGAGTACCAGCACTGAAGGGAATGGGTGCCCGCCGACCCTATACAGACCCATAGGCTCCCGTTTCCCATCTCAATTGTGCTCATAATTTTAAGTCCCAGTTTATATCATTCCCTCCTCTGAGAAGCTCTCCGTGAACACACTGGCCGGGCACCTGTGCAAATGCTGTCTGATTTCTGGACAGCAACTCTAGTGGACACTGTGGTATGCCATTGATCCCCTGCAGGACCTCATCCCCAACCCCTGCGCGTGTTGGCCGCCAACAGTGCGTGGTGACTGCCTGTCACAGCTTCCCACTTCAACTCTTGCCAAATCCTTCTTGGTGTCAGCTCCCCTATCTCTTTCCAGGCCTTCACCAGGGCCCTTGCCCTCTAACTCTGTGCTTTGCATGTGCTGCTGAAGAGAGGCCTCTTTCAAGGTCATACCCTCTTTCAAGGTCATACCGTGTCTCCGGGCCAACCATAAGCTATAGCATCTGTGAGGAGGGATTAAAGGCCTGACCCTGGTGCCCTAATTTAGCCCTGACTAGGAAAGGGACTAAAGAAGGGGAGGAGGGGAAAGAGATCAATGATCAATGCTGGGTGGGAGCAGTGAGTGCTCTTCACACGTCTTGAGGCTCCTCACTGTGCTTTATGCCCAGCAGGTTCAATAGATGCTGGTTGAGCAAATGAATGTCAGAGCAACCCTGGGTGCTTGATCAATATCTGCATGCAGGTCTCCTGCTGTGTGCTCCGAATGGGAAAGGGACCCGATGGCTTTGCAGAATACAGCATCGATATGATGTGTGCTGCATTACTTTAGAACTGGAAGACTTGCTGTGTGGTGGCATTCCGAGTTGCCCCACATGAAATCAGACTCTTGGCTTTCCCCCGAGATTCCAGAGTGGTGGTGCTGGGTCTGACACATCCCAGGCACAGAGTGGGGGGAGATGTTCCAGCCAGACAGAAGGCAACATGGTCCAGCTCTTGGCGAAGGCATGTGGGTGAGGGTGTGGTGGTGGACAGACCCTTCTCCATCCCTTCTGGCCTGTTGCAGTAGGTATGTCCTGCTCACTGATTAGGACCTAGCACCACCTGAATGGCATCAATTGGTGGCTTTTGATTTGGGGGTAGCAGAGCCCCTGGAAGTTGTGGTGCTTTGTGCAAAATGCCTTGGGATGCTGATAGATTTAATTCTATTGTGTGAAATAGGAACACTTTTGTTAGCAGAAAAGCCAACTGTATTACGTGTGCATTATGTTTCAATCACAACCAAAACACAGGCTGTCAAGCTCATCCACGCCCGATGCCTCTGAAATCTGCAGCTGAGTCTCTCAGTTCCCTTTTCTCCCTCAGTATGTGGCTGCCAGCCTCCCAGAGCCCCAGGCAGAAGTCCCAGAGTTGTCCTCTGCTCCTTCTTTCCCTGCTCGCCCCATCCCCTCTCACCCCACATCTACCCAATGACCAAGTACCATGAACTGAACGTCCCAGTTGGTTTCTGATTCTGGACACGCCTCTCCATTCCCATTCCCACTTATCTTCATTCATTCAGGCGACCATTGTCTCTTACCTAAATTACAGCCACGACCTCACTCCCTTCTGAGCTCTCTTCTATACCGCAGCAACCAGGGATCTTACTAGAACACCAGTCCAGTGGGATCATTCTCTGTACCTAACATTTCAGGGGCTCCCAAAGTGAGAAGACCCAGTCTTGCCTGTGAATATCCTCTAGTTTAGTTTTCCTCAACCCTACTGCCATGCCCTACATTTTTTGACAAACAGAATCACTTGTTCTTTGGGACTGTGTTGTTTTCTGTCTGGCTGGAACATCCCCCACTCAGTGGCCTGGCTAACTCCTCCTCTTTATTCCCAAAGTACCCCTCCTCTAGAAAGTCTTTCCCCTCCCGGGATGAGCCCGTTCCTCAGGGCTCTTACTGCAGGTGTCGTCCCAAACCTCAGCATCTCTTAGAGGCTGTCCCTGGGTTACAAATGAGATAGGTTCTGTAGGTTTGTTCTTAAGTTTAATTTGTATGTAAGTCAGAACAGGGACATTTACCTGTTACCTGTAATAGCTTCTATTCCTAAGGGCAAGTCGTATGTCAGGGGGACGTTTGTAACTCGGGAACTGCATGTACTTCGATTCCTGCTACAATCTCCCAGCTGGTGTCCTAACTCCACTCCTGGCCCCTCTCATCTGTTCTCTGCAGTCAAAATCCATCTATCTGAAAGGCAAATCTATTCCATGGTCTCTGAAGTTTAAAAAAAGGCAAATTTGATCGTGTGGTTCCCCCTGCCCTTGGGATCAAGTGTAAACTCCCAGCATGATTTTTAAGGCCCTCCATGATGTTGCCTATCACAGCCTCCCCAGATTCAGCTCTCCCCAAGTTCGTCCTTGTGTCAGCTATACCTCCACCAGGGCCCTGCTCTCTAATGCTGTGCTCTGCAAGTGTTGCTTCCTGTGTCTAGACCCTCCCCCTTGACTCCCAACTCTCTACCCAACTAATTCCTACCCATCCTTCATCTAGTCCAGGAAGCCTTCCTTGAGTACTTAAACTCAGTCACATATCTCTCTCCCCATTCTGTTTCCTAGTTCCTACAACACATAGACTTAATTACTTTATTCATTGGCTGTTATTTCTTCTAGAATGTAAGCTGCAGAACCGTGTATATTTTGTTCCTGCTTGTGTTTCTGGCACTGTATAAAACATTGGTTAATAAGTTATAGGACCAAGAATGAATGAATGCCCATTTCTGTTCTCACCACTGGAAGGTGGAAAGCTCAGCTAACCCACTTTAAGCATGAGGTGCACAGCTTGTGCTCAAAAAGCATTTGTTGAATAAACAAATGACTGACTGATCAGCTCTGTTCAAGGTCATCTTATTATGCATTGAAAAAATTATACTGCTTATTTTTTTTTTTTTTTTTTA
Source organism: Perodicticus potto (assembly GCA_963574655.1). NCBI lineage: Eukaryota > Metazoa > Chordata > Mammalia > Primates > Lorisidae > Perodicticus > Perodicticus potto. The sequence continues at coordinate 32,415 of CAUYRH010093498.1, forward strand.
CTATCTGTAAGAACTTGCCAGCCGAAGAGTGGCAAGAGGCCCAACATTTTAAGAAAATTGTTGGCTGGAAAACTTAAAATCCTGAGCTAGAGAGATCTCTCTATTAAAGTGCCGGGGCGGCTTTGCACACTGGAGCCCTCCGTGGGGGGCTGTTCCTCTCAAACGCTGTGTCCATTTTTCCTGGTCAGAGCCTGGCCACCCCGTGGCTCCGCGGCCCCGATGGATCCGCTGAATCTGTCCTGGTACGATGATGACCTGGAGAGGCAGAACTGGAGCCGGCCCTTCAATGGGTCGGAAGGGAAGGCGGACAGGCCCCACTACAACTACTACGCCACGCTGCTCACGCTGCTCATCGTTGTCATCGTCTTCGGCAACGTGCTGGTGTGCATGGCCGTGTCGCGGGAGAAGGCGCTGCAGACCACCACCAACTACCTGATCGTCAGCCTCGCGGTGGCCGACCTCCTCGTGGCCACGCTGGTCATGCCCTGGGTTGTCTACCTGGAGGTAGGTCAGGGCCCTGACTTGCTCCAGGGCCTCCTCCGGGGGGGGGGGGGTCCCCACGCTGGGGCTTGGACTCCAGCTCCCCACTGGTTTCCACCAACAAGCTGCCTGGTGCTTCCCCTCTTGGGCTCTTCCTGTGCTCTGGGCTCCCTTTCTCTCCGTATAAGATGGGCAGATTGTCTCCTTAACAATCACAATTCCCATTGATAAAGTGCTTAGTAGGTGCCAGGCTTGAGCTAAGGGCCTTTTATGCAGCATTTTCTCATAGAACCCTCGCAGCAACTCAGAGAGTGGCATCATTATCACCATTTTACAGATGATGAGCCGGGTGGTCAGAGGAGTTAGGTGACTTCTCCAGCATCACTCAGCTGGCAGGTCCAAACTGGAACTCCATCTGGTCCCAGAGTTGGTTCAGGCCCCAGAGTTCATTCATTACGTCATTTCATTATTAGAAAGGGGAGTAGCTGTTGAGGCTCCCCAAGGAGGGGCATGTTTGTGCTCCCAGACCCCAAAACTTTGTTCTTCCTTCCCACTTCAGATATGGGGCTGCTGGTCTGTGCTCGCCTAATCTCTTTCCCCCTCCAAGTTTATTCTAATGTCTCCGTTTCTAAGACCTCAGGGCAGAGGCTGCCATGAACCATACTGCAGTCATTGCTTTATGAAGAGCCACGTAGTTAGTTACCTGGCTCTTCCTAACCACCTATTGTTCCATTCAAGACAGAGCCCAGCTCTGCACTTTGAAAGGGGGAGTAGGCAGTGCTGGCTACGGTGCAGACTCTGAGCTGGGTGTGCTGCAGATACAAACCCAGAAAATACTCTCGATAATCCAGGGAGTCGGTCCTGTTCTCACAACATAGAAGATAAAGGCTTTGGAGAAGAAGTTGCCTTTCTTTATCCAGGACACAGCAAAGGGAGAAACTGTGACGAGGAAATCCTAAGTGAGGACCCATCTGCAGGTGGACACCCTTCAGAGCTGGCAGGCAGGTGTGGGAAGATCTAAGGAATGTTGATGGCATAAGCTGGACCCTGTTCAGGGCTGGAGCTGGGCTGGGTGCACAGGAAGCTGATGACTCAGGAAAGGGCCGCCACTCAGATCTCTGAGCCATTACCTTCCTGCCCTGGGCGAGAGAGGCCAGCGCCTGCCTGGGAGGAAGGGCTTCCATTGCTGGAAGAAAATACAGGTCCTTTGGTAAGAAGGGAGGCTGGCTGAGAGTGGCACAGCCCCCTGTCCCCACCACACTGGCCCACAGGGAGCTCTGGACCCTCACCCCTTGGTTTCTTTACTACAGCTGAAATAGGCTCAACTTTCGAAATGACCTGACTGGACAGTAAGGAAGAACCAAAAAGAAACACGCTGAATACAAAACAACATAAACATGCAGGTGCCATGGGCCAGGGGTCCCATTCCTCCGTGGCTTATGTGTTCATGGGGCTCCCAGGCTTCGTCCATCGCACAACCTGTCCAAGGCCCTTTCCCCAAGGAGCCCCTTCTTAATTCTTAGGCTCCATCCTTCTCCACTCCCTTGTAAAGGAGAGTCCTAGACCTCAGACCATCAGGGAAAATGGTAGAGCAAACCACCTCTCTGTGCCTCAGTTTCCTTGCCTATAAAATACAGATGACAATAGTTACCTACTTCATAGCATCGCTTGAGGATCAAGTGAGTTAATGTATGAGAAGTGCTAAGACTGGTGCTTGGCACATAGTAATCGCTATGTGGAGTCAGCCATGGCAGTGAAGATGAAGATGATGACGAGGAGTATTCAGCACCTCTCCCCCCAGAGAGGACTCTCCTCCTTCCTCTTCACCCTTCCCCACTCCCCCGGCAAAGAGGCCCTCTCTTCTCAGAGGGAGGCACGCCTGGCCCAGGCTCTGGGCATGAGTTATGTAGACTTTCAGAGCCCCCAGCCTTAACCAGTCACTAGTATAGGGACCCAACTGCACATGGGCTACACTGGGTTCCCAGAATCTGCCAGCCCTTCAAACAGAAGCCGAAGCTGAGTGTTTCAGAGGCAAAGTGCTGAGGCATTCCCACAGCCAGTGCTCTCACAGCTTCGCATCGGAATCGGAGCTGGGCACGAGCCCTGCTTAGACGACGTTATCTCAGAATTCACTGTCTCCAGAGAATGCCCCAAGACGAGTCTCACCAGCCCCGCTATCCTGTCGACATGTCCTCACAGCCGCACGCTGTTCCCTCTCTAGCTAGTCTTATGCCTGCACCTGCCTCCTTTGGGGTGAGGCGTGCATTATTCATCCTGCTCAGTACATGGAAAGCAAACTGGTTTTGCTGTGAGAGGATGAGGCTCAGTGCTCCACTCTACCCCTTCCCATCGGATAACTGTGGGTGGAATTCCTGAGAGGTGACAGCCAGGGACCACTGGTTTGCCTGTGCTACTTGGAGGCAAGGCTTCCTGTGTGCATTTATTTTCTAGAAGAGATGAGATTGGGAAGATGAACCACGTCTCGGAGTTAGTTGTCCTCTCACCCAGTCGGCATGTACTGAGCACTTCTGAGTCATCCCCCATCCTGGGGCTGCAGGTGGGAGCACTGGCCTGCTCCCCGTGCAGAGGCCGACGGGGTCATTGTGGCCTAGTCTGCTGGAGGAGACAGTGGAGCTGGAGGAGGCGTGGGGCACAGGCCTGGTCTCGGGTGTCAGGGGCGACTGGCAGCGGGGAGTGAGCCTTAGGAATCATCATCTAGGGGAGGGAGGACACACGTGCATTCCAGGCAAAACCACCCAACCGGAGGGAGGGTGGCTGGAGGGACCCAGGAGAGGCAGTCCTGTCATTTGTGTCCGAGGCTGGCTGCGTTACAAAGATATGATCGCAGAGTGCTTAGCTGGGATTAGCCGAGCCAGCACAGGGGCCATCTCAGCTTCACGGGAGTAAGAATGGTGAGGAATAAATGACTCCCGAAGGTGTGGAGCAAAGAGCCCTGGGAATCAATAGAAGACCTGGGGCCAGGCCATCCTCTGCCACTAAACCACCAAGTGATCTTGGACAAATCTGCTTTCTCCTTTGGCCCTCAGTATGTCCCTTGAAATGACGTTCTCTCTTTTTCATGTCTTATGCTTACCAAGTACTTTTCACAATTACTTCCTCCTTTGACAAGCTAGAAGGTCACTTCCAAGTCAGTATAGGAAAGAGCATGGGATGTGATGCCCAAGTAACCTGCTTTGAGTTCCAGACCTGCTGCAGTCTTGCTGGGTGAACTTGGCTATGGCACGTGGCTTCTCTGAGCTTCAGTTCCCTCATCTATGAATGGGGATGAGCAATTCTTCCTTGTAAGAGTTTTAAGTACAATAAATGAAGTGCAGTGTCCATGGTACGTGTCTGTAAACAGTGGCTCCCAATACATTTTCTCTAGTTTTGGGTCCGCCCCTAACTACTCTGCTTGAGCAGCTGCTCCTGGGAACACCCCGTCTCCTTCTGGGCTCCAGACAGGCCGGTGGCGGGGGAAGGGTCTAAGACTCCCTTGAAGGCAGGGACACTGTCTGAACTGCTTACACTTTACCCAGGAATCTAGGCTTGGCACAGTAAGTTGCTCAATGTGTGTTTTGTAAGATAGAAGGATGGCAGGGAAGAAGAGAGAAAAGATGGGGAGGCGGGCCCTGACATCTCAGACCCAGAAACCCACGGGCATACACATAGGTCCCAAGAGCTAGGGCTAGGAGGGCTTCATGGTGGGGTGTGAACCAGGTGGGCTCCATTTATCCCAGGGATGTCCTTCCCCACCTACCCCCACTGGACATCCAGCTATGAGCTCTTGCCCACCTGGTCCCCACGTGAGCCCCAGGTAGACAGTGCCACACGCAGGGCGTCCTGTCTTCTGAGGAAAGCTGCTCTTTCCTCCACGTGATGCGACATCAGCTGCACTGCCCGTCATTGAGCTTAAATGCCAACATTTGGTTTCATGCCTGGGAGCGGCAGAGAGGGCAGCGGTGAGGATGAGCAAGGGTATAATTAGCCCTGCTGCTGCACGCACGGTGCGGTGACGCGCAGTGTGCCCTGCTCCAGCTGCGGAGGGGGCTTTCCCGCTCCTCTCTTCCCTACAGGTAGAAGCCAAAGGGACCAGGGCTGCTGTAGACTTCCAGGGTTGCCAGGGCCAGCCTGCTATGTGAGTGCGTGCGTGTGTGTGAATGGGAGGTCTGGAGTGGCAGAGGAGTGTGCCTGTGTAAGGAGGCTGGGGAAAGAGAATGTGCGTGTAAAATGTTGTTCTTGTCGGGAGCAAGGCTCCTCACTTCCCATCATACCAAGGGCAGCCCCTTCCAGCGCCCTCTCCAGCCCTCTCTGGCATCCCCGGAGCTGGAGCCCATCCTTTCCTTCTTTCCTTCTCTACGGATCATACAGAAGAAGCAGAACTTTCTTCCCTGTTTTGTAGAGAAGCAGCATCTTCACCTTTGTTCTTGACAGATAATTTGTGGGCCCTGACTGTGCCATATACAGGGTGAGCCTGGTTCACTGAGAACCCGGCCAGAGCAGGACCAGGAGCTGAGCCACAAGGCCTGGGAGAACCCCTGCAGTTCTCTGAGGCTTAGCTTCCTCATGGCAAATGGGTGCAGTGACTCGCGCCC
>CAUYRH010093504.1:0-57476 GCA_963574655.1 Perodicticus potto
TCTCCTGCCTCTGCCTCCCAAGTAGCTGGGACTACAGGCGCCCGCCACAACGCCTGGCCATTTTTTGGTTGCAGCCGTCATTGTTGTTTGGCGGGCCCGGGCTGGATTCGAACCCGCCAGCTCAGGTGTACGTGGCTGGCGCCTCAGCCCATTGAGCCATAGGCGCCGAGCTGAAAACATTTGAATTTTCATTAGCTACTCCACAGAAGTTAGTATTTGGTTTAATTTTAGACCAAAATAGTTTTTCTTTAATTTAAAGGTAGTTTTTCATTGATTCTGTTTCTAAAAGTTTTCTGTCTTACAAGGCTTCCCCTTTCCTAAAGACAACAGGCATTCATTGGGTCTTTGGGGTTATTTTATTTTATTTTTTTGCCTCTGGCATTTCCTGGTTGATGGCTTCTTCAGCTGTAAGTCTGGGGCAGTTCAGCAGTGTGTTGTTCTGTCTTTTTGGTCTTCCTAAATGAAGAGATCCCTGGCCCAGGGACCGCTAGCCAGGCTGCCTGCACACTCCACCTTTCCTGTGTTTGTTCCCTGTCTGATGTCCAGAGCTTTAGTTTTACTTAGCAGGACAGAAGGGGAATGCCAGGTCCTCTTCATCTTCCAGAAGTGCAAGTCCTGGAGCTTTCATGTTTAGTCAACTTGAATTTTCAAGCTCCATATTCTACGAACTTGCTGCCCCACTTAAAAAGCAAGGAGGGTACCAAAGCACTGCAGGAAACCTTTGTTTCTAGGATTTGTATCAGAGGGAAGGTGTCTACCATGTGCTTGGCACTTTGTGCATAATTTCACTTAATCCTCCCAACGCTACAAGAGGCATATCATTAACCCTGACCTACAGAGGTGAGAACTGAAGTTCAAAGCAATTAGGTCACTTGTTCCAGATCATACAGCCAGTAACTGAAGTGGGACTCGAAGCCGGTGTGGCCCACATGTGCCTCAGTCAGCACGTCGGCTCATCGAGGACACAGATGCTCCTTCCTGCCTCCCGTGCATGCCTCTGCCTAGGAAATTTGTGCACCTCCAAGTCGGTTCTCAGACAGGTAAAGCATAGTCGTTATATATGTGGTTATGTATATAAGTATAGGTATAACTGCACAGTTATACAGGAACCCTATACTTACAGCAGGTAATTAATAAATAACTATGGGATCATTTAGTAAAAGGTGCCACAATATGAACAGGCTCCAGTATGGCTGGGTGAAGTATGCCTGTGGTATAAAACAACGACTTTCATGAGTGAATGGATCCCTACAAAATCATAAATGAAGCAACTCACTGGTTGCTTTATATGAATGCTTACATTTTGGGAAAAGAAGACTTTTTTTATATCCAGATAATTTCCCTTCTAGTTGTAAAAACTCATTGGCTTCATTTTAGGTGAATAAGCTGATAATAATTGTGATGCACAATCATTTCTGAGTCTGGCATTTCAGCCCTATTTTAGTGTGAAATAGGTTGTCGTGGCAAAATTTTTTCTTAAAAAGCTCTATACATATGAATGAGCTTAGACCCTTCTCCTGTCTCTGAAATTTGACTTGAAGAAATAATCTTAAATCTCTTTCCTCCCTCCCTGAATTCTCCCTGTTTCTTTCTTTTTCTCAATATTTGGCAATACTTAAATTCTCAGGAGGATTTCAACTTTGAGACAACTATGAATAATTCAAGCTTAATCCAGCTTTCATTCCTTTCTAAGTTCGAAATCTTACATCTTTCCTTTCTGCTTATGAACCACAGGAGTTTTTGTTACAAGATAGTGACTGAAAAGAATGACTGCCAAAGGAAATGCAGGATGTGATGTATTATTTATTGAAAACATAGATGAGTTTACATGTCTGATGATTATCAGATTTTAATAATACCCAGTCCCTGTTGAGTTAAGAGGAAGAGATTGGCATTTACAGTACCAGGGGTCAGGGACTGTGCTGACCTTTTAATGTTTTCTCAGATGTCATCCTTCTGAGTTTCCCAATTAGGAAACTGGGGTTCAGGATCACATAACTGTTGTGATAGAACTGGGATTGAACCTGAAGCCCAAGCTTTTTCCCATCCACTGTCCCCATACCATGCTGGAAACCAAAGAAATTGACTAAACCACTTGCATTCTGAACAAGAGATATTAAAAATTCATTTCCTAGGTTAGTGCCAGCTGGATTCATTCTGTGCATGAGTCATATTCACCATTCATCCAGGCATTTATTGTATTCCTTCCTTCTAGTCCAGAATTTTGCAATTCTAACTGCATAGGAGAATCACCTGGGGAGCTTTTAAAACATATTAATGTCAGGCCCCACTCCCCAGAGAGTCTGATAATTAGCTTGGGGTGGGGCCCAAGTGGCTATTTTTAAAGTCCCCAAGTGATTCTGATGTGCAGCCAGGATTGATACACTGCATCTCAAATCTCCAACATCACTCTCTATATTATAATATATATATATATATTTTGAGACAGAGTCCTACTACGTTGCCCTCAGTAGAGTGCTATGGTGTCCCAGCTCACAGCAACCTCAAACTCTTGGGCTTAAGTGATTCTCTTGCCTCCAGAGCCTGCCACAACGCCCAGCTTTTTTTTTTTTTGTTGCAGTTGTCATTGTTGTTTTAGCTGGCCCGAGCTGGGTTCGAACCTGCCAACTTCGGTGTATGTGGCTGGCACCGTGATACAGGCAGTGAGCCATGATGGCTAATTTTATGTGATAACTTGACTGGATCTTGGAGTACCCAGACACTTGGTCCAACATGATCTGTGTCTGTAAAGGTGTTTCTGGATAAGATTTAACTTTTGAATTGATAGACTAGAGTTAGAACACATTGCCCTCCTGAATGTGAGTGTGCCTGATGCAATCAGTTGGAGACCTGAACTTCTAAACTAAAAAGGCTGACCCTCTTCCAAATAAAAAGGAACTCCTCCTTCTTGCCTGTCTTTGAGCTGGGACCTCGCTGTTTGTTTGTTTGTTTGTTTGTTTACTGCCTTCAGACTTAAACTGAAACACTGGCTCTCCTTGGGTCTCAAGCCTGCCAGCTTTCAGACTGGAAATCACACTGTCAACTCTCCTGGGTCTCCACGTGCTGACTGCAAATCTTGCCAGACCCTGTTCCTAATTGGAACCCTCTTTCTATATATGTACAGACACTTCCTATTGGTTCTGTTTTTCTGGAGAACTCTGACTACTTGTTTCCTTTTAACTAAGAGTTCTAGACACCTTTGCTATGTCTGAGGGTTTTTTTATGTTTTATATCCCCAGAGACATCATCAAAGAAAGTTTCTTTCAAATGGGGCTCTCTCTCGGAGGTTCCACCACAACACTGACCCAGGGCAGATGTGGCTCTGTCTCGAGAAGCTCCCATTCCTGCCCCCATGTTCCCCTCAGCCCTCCCAGGCCTGACTCTGCCCCTCTGCCTGTGCCTGTCCAGCAGAAGCCACTGTGAGATCCAGGAGCACGTTCTTGTCACCAGGCGTCAGCCTCACTAAAGCGGTCCAGTCACAGGAAGAGCAGCCCAGGGTCAAGGTGTCCACTGCTGACTCACACTGTCCCACCATCCCTTACAGTGTCTGGGGTCAGTGTGCTCAGGGTGCTGGCCAGATGGCCAAAGCTGAACTTTGGGTTAGGAGCTCAGCACTGACTGACGAGGTGATTATGCAAAAAGACAAGAGGAAGATGAACCAATGTGGGGTGCAGAGTAATTGCAAAGAACACTGATGACCGGGATAGTGAGTACCCTATATCAGTCCCGGAGACAAGCAGGCTACCAAACAGGTGGCCAGGGGCAGAGGGTTCAGAAGCCCAAGAAATGTAACAGAGACAATAGGCTGGGGTGGGTGAGAGCTGGGGAGGGAAGTCAGAAACCCCCAATGTTGCACATCTGTGACTCATCTAGGTTGACCCCCAGCATAAGACCATACGTGGATCAGTCTAAAAGGCCTGCGTTGGGGTAGCTGATTTTTCATTCAGTTTATACAACCGCATCCTCCATCCCATTTAAATTTAAGTGTGTGGCTCTATCCTGTCTTTTGAATATTTTGTTTTACTCAGTGACCCAAGTTCATGACTTAGTGGAAAAAAGCCTTGGCTTACAACACCATAAGCTAGTTCCCCATAAATTCCTATCACACTGATAATATCTTTAAACATATGAAATAGCACTTTGGAATTCTGCATTGTTAAAGTAAATTTTAATTCATTTTCATGTCTTGTAAATAGCAGGCAGGGGAATGAAGATATTCTGGTTTTGCCATTTGCTTTTGGTGGGGTGAGGGCAGGGGGCTACATTTTCCCAAACTTTGAAAAACAATTGCTTAAAACAAACAAACAAAAAACCACAGGAATTATTTCAGTTCAAGAGAATAGACAAAGTTCAAGGGATCAAAAGAAGTCACCAAGGTTCATGGAATAATGCCTTCATTGCTACCATTAGCAAGTTGGTGGTGCCATGTGTGAAGATTAAGCCACAAGAATTTTTATTTCATACTTAATTTTACTATCTGCACTTCACCTTCCAGAAAATAAATCAACCAACCAGGAATACATTTGGGGGGTTAAGGAAGATGCCTTGGATTATATGTTCAGGTTCTTCTCATTTGAAAGCAGCAAAAGAAAGCCTCTTCCGACCCATTCTTTCATGCCACAGGTATCGGAGAAGAAATAAGACATCCCTCTCTCATGTGTACTTGGCTTCAGGAGGATCACAGGCTGCCCAGTGACCAGGAGAAATTGGCTATAGAAACAGTATAGACATTTTAGTTTTGAGAAGATAACATTTCTGGGTGGCGCCTGTGGCTCAGTGGGTAGGGCGCTGGCCCCATATACCAAGGGTGGTGGGTTCAAACCCAGCCCCGGCCAAACTGCAACAAAAAAATAGCCGGGCGTTGTGGCGGGTGCCTGTGGTCCCAGCTACTCGGGAGGCTGAGACAAGAGAATCACCTAAGCCCAGGAGTTGGAGGTTGCTGTGAACTATGATGCCACGGCACTCCACTGAGGGTTAATAAGTGAGACTCTGTCTCTACAAAAAACAAAAAAAAAAAAAAAAGAAAGAAAGAAAAGATAACAGATAACGTTTCTTTTACTTTGGTCCAAATAAGATAACTTCCTTAACTCTCCGCTTTGATTAGCCTGAAGCAACAACTTTAATAATTAACTCCATTGATTATTTTTGTAATTTCCGATTAACGTGAGGGTATAAACCAGTGGTTCTCAACCTTCCTAATGCTGCGACCCTTTCATACAGTTCCCCATGTTGTGGTGACCCCCAACCATAACATTATTTTCATTGCTAAGCAACCACAACATGAGGAACTGTATGAAAGGGTCACGGCATTAGGAAGGTTGAAAACCACTGGTATAAACGATTAAATTACAATGTTTGCGTTTGTTAGGTAAAGTCTTAGGTAAAGTTCCTGCCCAGGAGGGGTGCCATATTCCCATTGAGGAGAGCACATCAATCTCTCTCCTCTCCCTTCCCCCAACTGAATTGAGTTTTTCTCTTGTGTGGGTGTGTATTAGTTCATCCACTGGCTTCATATTAGTGCTGAGTACATTGGATACTTGCTTTCCCGTGATTGTGATACTTTACTAAGAAGTCCATCGATCATTTGAATAGAAATTCCCCAAAGAAACTAGACGTATGTGTTCTTAGTCAAAACTATCATTTCAAAATGGACATGTTGATAGTAAAGCAAACGCCACCAATAAAGCACACTGGGCTTCGTGTACTTTTGTGAATAAAAGTGTGTGTTGTCGGTGTTCGTGCACCCAAGGCTGTCTGTAGGCTGTGCAGTGTTGAATGAAAAACCTTAGACAAATTCAGTGTAACTGAGTTTAATTGAGCAAAGAATGATTCACAAATCAGATAGTCCCTGAACCAGAATAGGGTCAGAGAGATTCTAGCACTGTTTGAAGAAGATTGATGGGAAGAAAAAAGACAGTGATGTACAAAAAATGGAAGTGAGAGACAGAAACAGCTGGATTGGTTACAGCTCAGAATTTGCCTTATTTGAAACATGATTTGAACAGTTGGCTGCCTTTGGCCAAAGTGCAGCGATTGGCGCAAGAGCAGGTTACAGCCTGTTTCCCCGTTCAGTTATGGTTTTCTATGTACAGAGGAACCTATAGGCTGAACTTGCACGTGTAAGAGGCTTTAGGCTAAACTTCATCTAACAGCAGTGGAGAGGAGGGGCTGTTTGGGTACCGCTGGCCTGGATTTTTTAATTTGGGGTCACCATTATGTCTTTTATAGTCACCTAGTGTTAACCCAGTGCAAATATCTGTGACAACACCTGGGGAGGGCTGGGTTTGTTTGTTTGTTTTAACCTCAGGGACTTTACGAAGACAACCAAGGGACTTCTTGGGTGACAGCTTGAAGACAGTGGCACAGTTCTGACGTGAGCTGCCATTTCCTCTCAGTAAGCGCTCATGTGTGGCTGCAGGCTAAGCCCTTCCTCTCATGATCTTGCTGCACTTCTTACTTCAGGAGTTTTAACAAGCTGGTCATGCACAGCTCTTAGTCAGTGTTTCTGAAGTCTCAGTCCTCTCGGTGGGATCAGCATTCTTCTGTGGCTAAGACTCCAGATGCAGAGTTGAAAACCCCTTTCCAAGTGCACAGTAACTTAACCCTTGAAGAAGTGACTGGGGGTGGCTTACGGTCAGGAACAGGGACCCAGTGACTCTCTTTTCAAAGAGCTTCAGACCCGCTCTCAAAAAGCAGTCCCCAAGGCCCTGACCATTAGATCACTTCAGCCTAATTGTATGTACCTCCTGCTTATGTGCACCCAGCAAGATAGATAGATCTGTGCCTCCAGAACATATGCCTGGAAGCCCGGAACAAGTTCCCACTGCCGCGGGGATGGATGCGGGGGACCACTACACCAGCCAGGCCGATGACCAGCCCTGTGTTGGCTACTGCTGAGACCTTGCACGTGTGACAAACACTTCATCAGGCCGAACTTCTGGGTCTTTCAGCTCTCTGCTTAATTTCCTAACTGCACAGAGGAAACAAGAGAAGTCACCTCCGCATCATACCCTGGCTAGCCTTGGTGTCATCTGGTAATGTTTAGCTGTTCCAAGTCCCTTCTCTCACTTGGTTGCATTGTAGTTTTCCTCCACAAGGTTCTTCTGGGTGCCAGTAACAGGATTATAGAATCACACACACTGGAGCTGGAAGAGGTTCTGAAGTATTCCCACACCCTCATCTTACAGCTGAGAAAACATGATTGCACTAGTGGCATAGTGAGATTCGTAGTCTATTAATTGTGCCTTACAGGCTGTCACTCTGCTTAGAATGGAGGCCCTTGCCAGAGCCAAGTGTCTCTTGTGGGTCCTCTGAATCCCAGAACGGCTGGTTTTCAGACTCTTTGTCCCTGAATCCCAGGGAAATAAGCCTTGAAGAGTCTGCTGTGATGCCTCAGGTAACATGTGTGACCAGTGCCAAGCCCCCAAGAGCTGTGTGAAAGTGAGTCTGTGAGCCTTCTTCCTTGATGTACCTGTAAGGGCTGGTAGCCCAGTTTGGTAAACAAGAACCCTGAGACGTCAGAAGGACACAGTGTGAACTCGGGCCCTCCCTGATACATCCCCAGACTTTTAGCCCAACACAGTTGCTGAGCACCGAGGGCAAGTGTTTGGTGACAATTAGAAAGTGTCTTTTCTGATGCTAATAATTGTACTTGTATGAGCAACTAAGGAGGCTTGGCTCTAACAAGCCTTCCTGTTTGGCCTTTTGAAATCCCGGTCTGTTTCCCATAGAATAAGGATTGAATCCTTGTAAGGAAGCCAAAGGTAACTACACTACCTGGGGTGGCAAAGTTACTGGAGATTTTACAGAGGAATTATTTCAAAGACCAGCCAGGGTGAGTGGTTATAGATCTGAAGAACTATAATGCAAATAAAAATATTTGCTTTCGCCATGAATAACTAACTTCAGACTCCTCAACGCTGAGAAGGCTGCAGCGAGGCTCTGAGTGCAGATAAGGGAAACAGCAAGCGCAGCTCCTGGGTGAGAATCGTCTAGTCTCCATCAAAAGACGTTCCCATGGGTGACCAAGTCCACCTCCTGTTCAGCCCTTGCCTTCTGACGCTCTCATGAGATTGGTGTTTCCATGTAGATGAGTCACAAGGAAAAAATAGTCCCCTAACTTATGTAGTCTTGGATTCAGGAGGGATTCAGGAGGGATTCAGAATACATCCTAACAAAATGAGGAAGGAAAGTTTACTTTTCAGGAAGCTCGACCATATGTCCCCAGATGCTGTTTTGCTCCAAACTCAGGGAAAGAAGTTTCCAGATCCTTCTGAAAAAACACACACACACACTCAAATTGTTATTTCTTAAGACAGAACAACAAACTCTCCAAAATGGTAAATGTTACCAGAACGATAATAAATAATGGCATCCATGCACATCTTAATAACATGGTCAGTCACGTCTTCCATTGCGAAACTGACAGCCATGTGCTGGGGCATTTCTGTGATGATTGAAGACGCATTTCGACTGTCATAAACAGGCATCACAGATTCAAGTATGCATCTCAGGATTCCAAAGCCACAGCGTGCCAATTGTTGACCATCAGCGACTTACCAAGTATTACTGAGACCTCTGCACAATCTCTGGGTTTGCACAATGCAACTGAAATGCTACTGGGTGTAAGGAAGAGCCTGGGGGCAGGAGAATTTGAAATAACTCTTCAGGATGCCTCACAAAGAAGAAAGAAAACATGTTCACTTAAAGCTAAAGTCCTTTTACTGAAGCACAGTCAAACCATACATGAAAGAAGTCGTCCTTTCCATGCCAGAGGAGCAATCACTCATTTCCCCTGCATGCCCCGGAACTCCTTTTCCCTTAAGTTTTATCACATGGTTAAGTACACATTTCTGGTCATTCCAAGTGCATGAACTTACAACAGCCTGAAAGGATCTATTTGCCCTATAAACTGTTGAACACTTAATTGGCACGGGTTAGACCACATGCTGCTCTATTTGTTGAAAGCACTTGCATGTTTCACTGTCTAATACCCAGAGGTTAGGTTATCCAGATTAGAATTCGTTAGACCTTTCCGGCCCCTGGGTACTCACTGGCCACTGTCTGCTGAAGTCTCGTTACTCCCTAGCAATACCAGCAGACTTGCTCTGGGAACACAAATGGAGACGAAAGGGTTAAACATTCACACCAAGATGAAGCTGAAAGTCCTTGGTAAAAGTCCCGACATTTTCTTGGCACTCTTCAGTCACCCATCCCTGCCCTAGCCTTTAACAAGGGCTGCCGGAGGACTGAGCCAAGAGTTGGGGTCCATGATGAAGCAGATGAAAATAAATTTGCCGAGCGTTCATCCACAGGCCTCCCCACACCTGTCCTCTACCCACTTCCTTCCCTGGACATAGAGGGGACGGGGAGGGAGGGCCAGTCCCTTGCAAGCACTGGGCATCCACCACAAATGTAACATCGCCACAGAACTAACAGCTGACGGCAGCACAGATAGTTCCCCCCTAGAGCATCTGCGCTGCAACCCGGATTAAAACTCAAGAAAACACCTGCCAGAGAGGCTCAGAGCAAAGCTTCATGTGAGGGGAGAGACCGAGTGTGTTTTCTTCCCTTGTGGGCCTGGCACTGAGGAGAAGGTCAACAACTATTTGCTCAATGGACGGATGCACCGGTGAATGACGTGACAGGGACAGCAGAGTGGGGTGGGCTATTTGTGTGGGTTTGACAAGCAAGGATTCCAGCCTGCAGAAACAGCGGGCAGGAGCAGAGGGCTGCCAGCTGGGAGGTGACGAAACCCTTGGAGTCTGTTGCTCTTCTGGCCCGCTCTCAGCTCCCCTTGGCCACCCACGCCAAGGTCTGGGGTCCTCATGGTGCCCACCCGTCATCTGAACTTATCCGTCAGCAGCATCTTATGTTTAGCCTGAGACTGGCGAGATAGAAGAATCTCCTCGGCGTCAGACACGGCTGTGTGTTTTCTGGATGATATTTCAGGTTTGGGGTTTGCGTATTGTTTTTTGTTGGTTTTGCTTTTTAAACAATTCCTCGCGCTGCTGACAGAGTAGCCTGGTGCGTACATGGGTGGCCCTGAAATGCTTTGCGTTATTTGGACCTACGCTGTTGTACTATGTTGGTAACAAGATCAGAGGAATCTGGATGTGTTTAGCTTAGGATTTAGGCCTGAATACTACATCTAGACCAGCTTTTAATTCCTTCTTTCCCTCTTGTATTATTCAAGTCCAGGGCACTTAGAATCAGTGTATAAACAACTGCAAGTAGCGTGAAAAGAGGCAGTGTGTGGAACGTGAGGTCAAAGCTGTCCGCTCACATGTTTCCCCCAGAAATGCCTGGAGATTTCAGACGTCTCAGCCCATGTCTTCAGATGGTTTCAACATCAGTTTTCTTCTCGTTCTTTACTTAGTTACTAACTTCTCTGAATCTCACTATGGACGCCACTGGGTCAGATAGTTTCATGTTATAAGCTAACTCTTTTATCCCTTCCACAGCTAGAATCTTCTTTTCCTATCCATGAGATTTTCCTGTGAGTGACCCCGTGATGATCAGTAAACTGTCTTTCTCCTGAATCAGGGAGCACTGGGTGTGCAGAGCTGCCTCCTGCCCTCAGAGGGAGGCTCATGCATGGAAAAGAGACAAGGATCAGAGGGACAATCATTTTCAAGCATTGGAGAAACAGCCCCCAGAAAAGCCTTCACAGGCAACACTGGAGAAACGCACTGATCTTGTGTTTTTACCAAAGAAGTGGGTGCAGGCTGGGTATGGTGGCTCCTGCTTATAATCCTAGCATTCTGAGAGATTGGGGGAGGTTGAGAGGATTGAGGCCAGGAGTTCAAAACCAGCCCGGTGAGACCCCATCTCTACAAAAAATAAAACATTTGGCCAGGTGTGGAGGTGTGTGCCTTAGTCCCAGCTACTCAGGAGGCTGAGGCAGGAGGATCGCTTGAGCCCAGGAGTTCAGGGCTATAGTGAGATGTGATGAGGCTGCTACACTCCAGCCTGGGTGACAGAGTGAGAGCCTATCTTTAAGAAAAAAAAAAAAGTGAATGGCTCAGCGCCTGTAGCTCAAGCAGCTAGGGCACCAGCCACACACACCGGAGCTGGTGGGTTCGAACCCAGCCCGGCCCACCAAACAACAATGATGACAACTATAACCAAAAAAAAAAAAAATAGCCAGGCGTTATGGTGGGTGCCTGTAGTCTCAGCTACCTGGGAGACTGAGGCAAGAGAATCACTTAAGCCCAATTGGAGATTGCTGTGAGCTGTGGCTCCATGGCACTCTACCCAGGGTGACAGCTTGAGACTGTCTCAAAATAAATAAATAAATAAAAATAAATAAAAAATAAAAAAAAAAGTGAAAAGGGAATTTGCCTCTAGTTCTTTTCATCTTGATGGTGGTTGTTTTTCTTGGATAGTCACAACATTGCTCTCAAAGTAGAAATTGTGACCTTTGATATTGAAAAGGCATATAAAAACTCTAATTTTTTTGAATCTAGAATGAGGCTACAAAATCAATTTCCTGAAGGTGTTAAGTCCCTGGATATTATTATTGCTGAATAAGAAGCAGTTGGAGTAATGGGAAGAAGAACAGCCTATTCCTCTCCAGCTTCTTATAGTTTCTGTGCTTTTAAAAAAGTGCCTGTGGGGTAAAGAGGTGTGAAAATAGGCTTTGATTTCTGCCTTTTAGGGGGATGACCTAGAAAGTCACCTGCTTCCTTTTGGAAGTATTCAAGACGTTTGGACATATTTAGTATCCGTAACTTCCCTTTCCTTTTTAAAATGTACTCTAGGGCGGCGCCTGTGGCTCAGTGAGTAGGGCTCCGCCTCATATACCGAGGGTGGCGGGTTCAAACCCGACCCCTGCCAAACTGCAACAAAAAAATAGCCAGGCATTGTGGCGGGCACCTGTGGGCCCAGCTACTCAGGAGGCTGAGGCAAGAGAATTGTCTAAGTCCAAGAGCTGGAGGTTGCTGTGAGCTGTGACGCCACGGCACTCTACCGAGGGCGACAAAATAAAACTGTCTCTAAAAAAAAAAGTACTCTAAACCAGAAACAATGAAGATGTGGAGTCAACTGTGAAATTACCCTTTTCTGGAAGCTGCAAAGCCCTCTACATTTTTTTCCTGGCTGGATAACACAGTGTTAACCAGACTGAATGGGCCAATTTTTCCTCTTTTGTCTCAAGGTTCTCAAATTCAAGGGCAGAGAGTATCCTGTGCCTGGTTATTAGTACCTAGTTAAATGGATTGACTAGTTTTATTTTCTAGTTTTAGCATTCACAGAATGGACACGTGGCTTACCAAGACTCCTATGAAGAAACCATGGTAAAGGCAGACTACTAATATGGGTCCCAAGAAAACCAAGCCAACAAAAATGTCAAGGGGGTTCTTGCTGCTGCTCCCCCCACAGACACTTTACTGGACATGATCACAGGTAGAAAGAACGATGATCTCATCTGATTTCCCATGCTGTTGGCCAGGGAAAAACAAAAAAGAGAAACCCTCTCTTCCGAATGGGAAACGGGGATGAATGCTTACATCTGTAACTATTCACAATGCATTTCACTCACAGTATATTTTGTGCATTGAACCATTAAGTAATGATAATAGCCTGTGTAGATAATATACAAGTTAACAAAAAATAGGAATTTGGGGGGATGTACTATGTTCAAAATGTTTGGAATCCACTGCTTAGGGATTGGCATATGCTAGGGTTGATGTTCAAAAGTTGGTGGCCTCCGAGGACAGACCTGTGTGCAGGGTCTGAAGGGATGATAGAGGCCCCAAAAGAGAAAGGAAGAATTTAGAGGACAGGCTGTTCCAATCAGGATGACAGGAAATCTCTTTGTCTTTCCAGAAATAGGCAGAACTAGGGAAGGACTCAGGGAGAGTGGATACAAACTCACCAAAGCAACAAGTTCCACCCAGGAGCTGGTTTCACAATATTCCAGGTCGCTTGTCCAGATGGCAGTGAGCAGCACTAGTGGGGCCCCTGTGGGCTCCGTCACTTGTGCCAGCCTCTCCAGCCCCCCTCTGCGTAGTTCAGCATTCAGAGAACACAGAAAAAGGGGTTCAGACTTTGGCCTCATCCAAATGTGGGCTTCCCCAGTTAAGTCAAACAAGCCTTAGAGTTACTGTCACTTTGAAAGATTTCTGGAATCCCCCCCCTCCAAAAAACCCTATGAGCTCTTGCGAAGGTTGACTACATTCAGTTATGTGGATTTTGTGGCACAGAAAGTTTCCCAGAAGGGCTGATTGACCTGGATGGGGCACCTTTTTCTAACTCACAAAGACACCAGTGTTGACAGCCATGGTCACGGCCTTGCTGTGAATTTTGGCAGACCAGAGCCAAAATCAGAAAAAAATATCCAGCAGGAAAAAATGCTAAGTCTGATGAATTTTCCTTTTCAACTCAGAGTATGGCTTGTATAGCCCCTGTATGATACAGCAGGTTCAAGGAGTGAGCGAAGCCACTTCGCCAGTGAGTAGGTTGTGTAAGCCCCGGTCAGGAGGTTCAGAGTTGGCAGAGAAACCACTTGAAGTCGGATTGGGTGGCGGAGGGGAGCCCAACATGAAAAGTGTCTCGCAGTTACCCAGACCCATCCCTGAGACTGCAGGCCTTTAAAGAAAGAGCACATCAATTTTGTTTCGTGGCTGAGACTCTTTGAGCTGTTGTACAAACGCCATTTGTTTCCAGAAACTCACAGGTTGTGTTTCTCATTCATTACCTGCTGCCACTCTTTCCCAGACTGGCCTGTGCTGAGGTCTCCCCGTCCCAGGGCAGCTAAGAGGAGAGTGACTCCAGCTGAGGAGTGACAGAAGCCCTCACCGAGGCTGAAGAGGGTGTCATCTCGATTTACAAAGCTGGTAGCAAAGTAACCCAAAGGCAGCAGCACCCAGGCCCTGGGGCATCTCCTTCGCAGCTCGCTCCACCACGCCGTGTGCGGGTCGCAGAGGGCCTGTAAATTGCACGGTAATGGCTGGCTCCTCAGCTGGAATAAACATGTGCTTTGAGTTTTCCAAATGAGTCAGACGCACACTGCTGCGAGATAAATGCTGACAGCAAGCAGATGTGACGTGTGCTTTTCAAGAGGACAGACAGAGGGGGAACCTGGCTTGGCATCTTCCACCCTCTTTGAGTCAGCAGACTGACACTGAATGGGGCCCAGTCCCTTAACAAGAAACATTAAGTGGTGGGTGATTTTTTTCCTCCTTCTTTCTTCCATAAGAGGAATCTACATTTTAAGCCTTAAATGTAAACGTGTTCTGGCTCCAATTTGTCGGCTGACTCTAATCGCCTCAGAACTTATATAAACTCTAGGTGAGTAATTTCCCCAAGTACAGTACCCTCTCGGAATGTATGTGCCGTGAACTCAGATTAAACTTTTCACCTCGCATTTTTCTGGGAAGGATTATTGTCCATGTTTTTATTGTTTTAAAAAGGCAGTTGGAAACTCCAGAAAGTCTAGTTCTCAGTTGGTTGAGTTGCAGCCTCTCAAGAACTTTGCCTTTGGGCTGAGCATGCCTGGGGGTTCTGGACACACGCAGCTCTCCCAAAATGGGACAAGAGGGTCTGCTGTGCCCAAGCTCAGATGATAAATCCCTGACACTCCTGCTTTTCTAAGAATGCTCCCGGCTGACTTGTGAACTGTTGGGAGGCCCCGTGCCTTCCCAACTCAGCTGCAACAATCTTGAGTGTGTTCTTGCTAATGCCCTGTGTGCCAGGAGCCAAGTAACATGCATAATGCATTCATCGGGGCCAGAGGGCTGAGTCCTGCTCTCTGCTGCGTTATTCCACCCTTGGAAGGACTTTGTCTCCTTGCAGCAACTGGATTAACAGATGTTGGGCAGAACCAGTCACAGATACCAATCTTGAAGAGCTTGAAGATATAACATCTCTTCACAACTCAAGTCCCTACACTCATTAATCACTTGACCTTTAAGCTTTCAGTGCCAAGTTGGTTTTTTGTTTTTTTTTTAACTGAGTTGGCTTCGATGTAGAAACAGGGTGATTCTCCCAGAAGCTTCCCATTAATTGCACATAGTTTTTGTTTGGCAATACCAAGAAACAGCTGGAGTGGTTTTATGGGAAAAGCACAGCAAGCTGGAAATATTGGTTCTGCTGCCAACTTAGTGTATAGCCTTGGACAAGTCAGTGTATCTGACAGAGCCTCGGCTTGTCCACTTGGAAAATGAAAGTGGTGTTCTCAGGGGTCTTCCTGTTGAAACAGTAATGATCCCATTAGTTTTATTGTACAGTTTCAAGAAAAGCAAGCGTGAAAGCAAGAAGCAAAAGTGGGAAACCTTCAGGGTAGAAAGGTGCAGCTTATTGTACTGGGCACTGCTGATGCCATTTTCATGTTTTCTTACATCATCCAATGGGTGTTTGCAGGGTCTTTTTCTTTTTTTCTGCTCTGTTTCCCCAGAGATAGAGTACAATGGCATCATCATAGCTCACTGCAGCCTAAAACTCTTGGACTCAAGTGACCCTCCTCCCTCAGTCTCCCAAGTAACTGGGACTACATGCCACCACGCCAGCTAATTTTCCTATTTTTAGTAGAGATGCTTAGACTGATCTCAAACTCCTAAGCACAAGTGATCCTCCTACCTTGGCCTCCCAGAGTGCTAGGATTACAGGGGTGAGCTACTGTGCTCAGCCAATGTTTGCAGTTCTTGAACAAACAAGAGACACTATTCTGGCACTGGAAGAACAGGGGAGGCTGTGATAGCCTCGTTTCCAGCCCAGGATTTGGAAAATCCATTGGCTAATTGTTTGCTGGTGTTAACTTTCGTGTGTTTACACTCTCCGTGCCCCAGCTCCAGGCTGCTTCCCACTGCCCTTTCTGGGCTCCTCTCCTCTGCCTTGTTCAACCACAAAACAGAAGCTGGTGCCATCTTATATTTCTCTGGCTTCATTTGATTAGTTTTCTGGCGTTGACTTCATTAGTGGATAAATAGCTAGAATTTGATTGCGTATAAAATGCTATAGCAAAAAGACACCCCCATATTCCTGTCTCCAGAAGACAGTCTGAGGATTGAGGTCTGCTTGCAGCACTCTGTCTCTCCAGCAACCACCACCCCAAAGCCCATGCGAATACTGAGACGCACATCCTAATTCCTTCTGTTGGCTGGAACAGGAGTATTCGGTTACTCGATAATTTTACAGATGCCATATTTTGCTGTGAGTAATGTGTACTTTTTTGCCCAAATTTTTGAGGGGAAAAATAAGGGTGTTCGTTGTACATGTGTGGTACTTACTCTGTATCTATGTAAATATTTTAAATTCTTTTATTTATGCTATGCCTTAAAAGCATAACTCTAAAAAGCAGTAACAATATCCATATGCAAAATAGTACCCTGGAATATGGTAATTGGTTTTGTTGAAACATTTCCAGCCAAGAAAGAGTGACGTTTCTTTTTGCACACTTTAGGCAGGAGCTCACAGTCTAGCTGATATTTTTACAAAAATTAGTGGAAAATCTTGAAACTGTTTTCATGCACTGCAAACTTTATGTTTTGAATTTGAATTAAAAAATGAAAGATTTTTTTTTTCCCAAAAGTTTGGGCCCAAAACAGAGGTGCATATTATGCCTGGGAGTGCATTATACACAGCCAAATACAGTATTTTTTAGCACCTGTTATGTATTGGGAACCGATAATACAAAGATAAATATAAATGGCATTGCCTAAAGTGAGTTTATAATCGAGCAAAGGACGCAGAGGTATACAGAGTCTATGGGATGTATCATGGTAAGTGCTACACGGATGATATGGATGAAAAGCTGTAAGGTAAGAGAGGCAGGAGCTATGAATTATTCACAAAGTCAGATGCAGAACAATGTGAATGTTCATGGCATATTCAAGGAATTTCGAAGGTCACTATGGTTGGATCACAGATTGTTGGTAGAAAGTGCAAAAGACAAGACTGAAAATGCAGGTTGGATCTGGAAATGCCCTGTGCAGGGCTGATGAGTTACTATATATTTGTTCTCAAAAGATTGAGGGGAATTTACAGAAACGCTTAATACATAAAGAAGAAATTTTTATGTTGTACACCTTAAATACACATGAAGTTTTTTTAAAGGTTGAAGTGTAGGAAATATAAGAGATGAAAAATTATATAAAACAAAGGCCAAGCACAGTGGCTTATGCCTGTAACCCTGGCCCTCTGGAAGGCCAAGGCAGGTAGATCGCCTGAGCTCAGGAGTTCAAGACCAGCCTGAGCAACAATAAGTGCCCATCTCTAAAAATAGCAGGTATTGTGGTGGGCGCCTGTAGTTCCAGCTACTTTGGAGGCTGAGGCAAGAGGATCACTTAAGCCCAAGAGTTTGAGGTTGCTGTGAGCTGTGATGGTGGTGTTTTACCAAGGGTGACAAAGTGAGACTTTATCTCACAAAGAAAGGAAAAGAAAAGAAAAGAAAAATAATACAAAGACATGATCTAGACATAATAAAAATAATACAAATAATACAAAAATAATACAAAGACATGATATATGTTGTTCATATATAGTTCATGTACATTTATTAGAGGTAGGAAGAAAATTTGACTCTGCGCTTCCTAGATGCCAAACCAGGATGAGAAATACAAAGTTTGCTGTGCCTGTGGGAAAAAAGCCAGTTGCTCAAGAGAAATAGGGTTTCTTCTGGAAGTAAGAGCCAAGGGAAATTTCTCCATTGATTCCCATCAAAGGCTCAATATGGGATCCTGTGGAAATATCTCCAACAATATCCCTACACTAGCAATTTTTACAGGACTGTTTCTTGTAATGTCCCTCGATGCAAGCCAATGGCAACCTGCCAAAGTGTAATTCAGTAAACGCCTCTCTACACGGGGCCAGAAGGATTCAGCCTAAGCCTGCTGCTTTTTGATGGTTTGGCTTGATGTGTGGATACAATTTAAGATACCTAGAGGAATAGATGTTCTTCATATCTTTTAGGCAATCATCCCTGAATATTATTTCTTACAACCGGGCACTTAAAAAGTATTAGACAGCAGGCAGTGAACTTGAGCTTCCATTTGTCGGCAAAGACCTCAAGAACAAAGGACTTTGAACCTTGGGTTATATAACAAAGAAACTTTTTCCGAAGATGTTTAATCATGGAAGGGGAATAATTGGTTATTCTGGACCAGTAGTGCAATCCAGTGGCTCAGTGCAAACTGACCTGGCGTTAGGGCTAGGTCATTCAGTAAAATTCTCTGCCCTGACTACTCATGACTTGCTATGAACTCCAGGCTGGGGGTGAGAGGGCGCATATTAACCCTCACATTCTAGAAAGAAACCTGTAGGATGAGCATCTTCTGCAATTTTCCATAGTAGCTGAAGCAACTGGGTGAAGCACAAACCAAGGTTCAAAATGCTGGAGGTAGGATGGGGGTGGTTGTTTTGTTTTTTGTCTTAAGTGGTTGTGGCATTCACCAAGTCACATCTAAGGTGGGAGCAGTAAAAGAGTGTAAATTTTGCCAAATACAAATAACAAGTACTACATATCGACAGAAGAATGTCAAATTTGTAAGGTGTATTCCCATCTCTCCCATCCAGTGTCTATTTTGAATTGCACAAAACCCTCATGCAGGCCTCTTGCAATCACCCCATCATGCATATAGGAAAACTAAGGCTTGATCAAGTTGGTGTAGACGTCAGGATGGGAGAACCAGGATTGTAACGTAGGTCTTTGATTATAGTTGTTACTTTTCTTCCTTCCCAGCCCAACTGATTTATCCAGACAAATTGTGAATTGTAGGTCATGAGAACTGTGCTCAGCAGACACCAGGCTCCTCAGCACCTGCCGAAAATTTCCAAAGGCTCCCTGCAGTGAACTAGGAACAAAACATCCACTGGATGTGCAGGAATGCTCCAGCGATGCTCTGGTCATAGGAGGACAAGCTTACTGTTCCTGACCCAGTGAAGGGCCCCAGGTATACTTGGGCTAGAGCTCCAGATCCAGTAATCCAAGGATTTGTCCTTTCTGCCCTCTGTTTACCAAACATACAGAGAATGTTGCTACTCATGATTGTAGGGTGTGGATGTTCTCAGAAAAATGCAAGATTAGTTTCACAAACATTGTAGAAACTTTAATCTTACCTGTTGATATTCAGTGGCCAAATATTCCCAAAGGTATTTATTCATCATAAATACAAGGATGAACTTGAACTCTATACATTGTGAAGACTGCTTTTCTCAGTATTATTCTCAAGTAAAGGTAACTGTTACCATCTCTTGCAGTTAGATATATTGTTAAACATCTAAAAAGTTCATTTGGTATACAGTGGTGAATTAGTGGACTGTTTCTTTTTCTTCTTCATTTTTTGAGACTCACTTTTTGAGTCTCACTTTGTTACCCTCAGTAGAGTGCTGTGGCATTAGAGCTCACAGCAACCTCAAACTCTTGGGCTCAAGCAATTCTCTTGCCTAGGCTTCCCAAGTAGCCGGGACTAGAGGTGCCTGCCACAATGCCTGGCTATTTTTTTAGAGACAGGGTCTCTCTCTGGCTCAGGCTGGTCTCCAACTCCTAAGCTCAGGTGATCCAGCCTTCTCGGCATCCCAAAGACGCCAATCTAGCACCCCTAGAGTGCTAGGATTATAGGGGTAAGCCACCGTACCTGGCCTATTTTGGCGGGGGGGTGGGGGGAAGGGAGTTTACCCTGAAAATACAAAGATAAGAGAGAGGAAAATTCTGCCATTGATGCTCTCCTGTCATAGTGTGCTAAATTGTAAACTTGTGTCCCCAAAGATAGGATTCTCCTAATCAACAAGAGTACTTGGGCGGCACCTGTAGCTCATCGAGTAGGGTGCCGGCCCCACATACCAAAGGTGGCAGATTCAAGCCCGGCCTTGGCAGAACTGCAAAACCGAAAAATAGCTGGGTGTTGTGGAGGGCGCCTGTAGTCCCAGCTACTCGAAGGGCTGAGGCAAAAGAATCGCCTAAGCCCAGGAGCTGGAGGTTGCTGTGAGTTGTGTGACACCACGGCACTCTACTGAGGGTGATAAAGTGAGACTCTGTCCCTACAAAAGAAAAAAAACAAACAAGAGTACTTGTAATCAGAGAGGCACATGTGTTCAAATTAACACCAAAATCTACCCCCCATTTATACCCAGAGAGGAGATTCCAGATCTCAGTACAGTGAGTGGACCTGGTAACACAACAGATATATATTTGCTGAAGAACTGAGGCACTTGGATGCAATTACTTGCCAAGGGTTCCAAAAGCAACCCATCCCCAAACTGGGCAGGGGAAAATGTTTCCAAATGTTTTTTCCTATTCTCTTTTCTGTCTGGGCACACACAGAACCACTTGCTGTATTCCAGTTGGCACCCGCACACACTCCTAAAATAAGAGGATGTGTCAGCTCCTGGGTCCCTTTCAACCCAAAGCATTGGGCATCTCCAGAGCCTGGGTCTGTAAGATGGACTTAAAGTGCTTGTTAGGACAGTGGGGATAAGACGGTCTGATAGCCAAACCTCAGACCTGCATTTGGAAAACTCATGGTAGAAATGGCTTTGTAATAAAACCAGACATTCAGGTTAAAAATAAGAAAAGGCAAAGCAAAAAGGAGTGGAACCATTTCCCTCTGGACACACAGCTGCCCACAGCTGCTTGTGTGGTTACTCCCTGACAAATGTGGCTTTGCTGCAATGGGGACAGTGTCTGTCCCACCAGAGGAGCAGGCCAGCAGCATCCCAGTGCCTATGTCAACTGCCATTGTGCAGTGACAAGGGTGTTAGGCAAACAGGGGCTTCTCAGCTCTCAGGGATTACAGTGCATGCACCAAATGACTCATTTCCTCTCTCTCTTTAATCTTTAGCACAGAAAAGAATAATTTTCTGAATGATCTTTAGGGCTACGAACCAAAAATAAAATCCTAAGCGTACCCCCAAACCCCACTAACTGAACAGACTCCTTTCAGCAAAGGGGACCCCAGAGAAAAGCCTTAAAACTGAGTTCCCAGTCATGATGTAGGAGGGAGGTGTAAAGCCCAATTACACATGCAGGTTTTTCTGTTCATAAACATTCGTGACTCCTCCTATAGCTTGTTAAATAGGTATATTTAGCCAGCCCACTTAGTCTAAGATCCCGTTCCCTTTTGTCACTTCCTTAAAACATGTGTCCCTGGCTTGTGCCCACAGTAGTGATTCTCAGACTGTCAGAATAGCCACCACAGGTTGAGACCATTTCACAAGAAATAAAGCTTTCCTTTTTAAAAAAAATATAAACCTCATTATTTTAAATTGACAGGGTATTGAAATAGTTAATGGAACATGCAATGAAAACACCAAAAAAAGAAAAAATCCCTGAGTCCCAGAGAGTAGTTTTTTGCCTTAAAAGAGGTTTAAATTAATTTAATTTAATTCAGGTTTGTCATCATGCCTATTTTCCAGTAATAGCTCATGGGAGGAGAGAGATAGGCCATCTCTGCTTCTGTAACAAACTAATATTGGGCAGCAGGCTTCCTTCCCTTTTGGGGCTTTGGGAACACTGGAGTCCTGCTCTTGGGAAGTGCAGAAGTGATGGGCGGAGCATGGCCTCTGCTGGACACAGCACTTCCAGGTCCTGGGAATGGCCCCTGCTAAGATGGTACCTGTACAATAAGGTTCACGAGGTTGGCTCAAGGCTTTGTTTTTATTTATTTGTGCATTGACTACAAAAGAAAAAAATTCCATCAGGGTCTTCTCTTTTGCCTTGCGTTAGAACAAAAATTAGAACAAAAACCAGTCATCAGAAAGCTGTAGATGAGGTTTTTGCATCCGTGATGGAACATGAATTCACATTTGTGGCCAGATCTGTGAGCAAGATTTTGACCACAAATAGGATTCCCATATTCGTTGGTTGGGCTGAGGGATGAGCAACTTTTCAGAATGCTTCCCTGTGTCCAACTCCCTTCTTCGGGCTTCAGTCTGTGGGTGGCACCGAGTGAGCCTGATTCTCTCAGGGAGTAGTGGGGGCAGACTGGAGGGTTATTCTGAATTAGTGGAGGAAGACTCAGGATGACCTTATTTGGAACCTTGTGGTTGGATTTGAAGTCCAAAGGAGTTTGTTGTTACTGTATCTTGGAGAGTTTCCATTTTAGCATATGTACTGTTGTCTGTCTTTAAAAAATAAATATTGCTGCATAGTATTCTATAGCACGCCTGTGTGTGTGTAATGAATATATACATATATATCCACTATATATATATATACAACACACACACACACACATATATATATGTCCTATTTTTAAATATTCTTTTCTATTCTTCCTGAAACAACTTCCTTTGAAAATTAGATTGGCTGAAATTCTGTTGATTATAAGTTCAATTGTATCAATAAGCTCCTCTCTTCACTTACTAATGCTATTTACTAAATTGTGAATAATGCAACCAGGTTGCTTTCCTTCTGATACCTGATTTAGACACTCCACAGGAGAAGGAGTGTTGCTGCAGGAGGACAGGTGCTTTGAACCCAGGAGCACTGGGAAGAGGGGGGACAGGGAAAGGGTATTCAGAAGGAAGAGCAGTGCATTGGTGGAGGCAGGAAGACCCCAAAGATCGACTTCTTCACCGCCACGAACACCTTCAGTTGTTTCCTCCAACACGTTCTGTTTGGTCCACCTCTGTGCCACACCAACTCTGGGAGATGAGTGGCCACAGATAGCTAATGAAATGACTTACGTGTATTCAGATTGGGGTTTACACACTTGACTCATGTGTGGTTGGCACTTGGGGAGACCCACACACATACAGAAACTTTGCAAGTCAATCTTTTCATAAGGAGGCTGATGGATGATGACCTTAGCTCCTACTCTGAGGCCTGCGAGCAAGGCGGTAACCATGGCGCCATGTTAATTAAGCCTAATGGCCACAGGAGCCATTGCAGATGATCCAATTAGGCGGATTTAGTTAGAGATTATACAGATAACTCTGATTAAAACATCAGTCTAGTTCTGCTTCACAAGGCCTCTATTTAAAATGAGGTGGTATTTGACTGTAATAAAATTGTATAATAAGTAGTTTACTGTGTCTTGCCATTGTGGAAGCTGGGGTCTACTAACAACCTTAAAAATTACTATTTAAACTTCTTTTCTTTTTTCAAGGATCAATTATGTGGATGGATTATTACCAAGTTCTTTTTGTTCCTTATCCCCCCTGTTGTCCGTCCAGTGGGACTGTTTACAGTTCATTAGCCCCTTGACTAGAAGGTAGAAGTGAAAGAAGATGAAACCTGAATCTGTTCACTAGCTGATCCCACAACTGTTAATAATTTGTGGGGAAGATACTGAAATTATTGGCCAAAATGGACTTTTATGTCCCCCATGGATTAAATGTTCCTTTCATTTTCCTAGATTCCTCAATATTAGAGAGAGCTAATATTTGACTGAATATTTCTTGGTAGTGCAAAAAGTAGGCAGCAGCATTCATGCTTTATGTGACTGTTTATCACACAACAGGAAAAAATACTCTGATAAGCCCAACAAGATAGTGAAGTGTTCTTTTTTTTTAATTACACACTGGGTTATACAGTGATTAAATTCATCAAAATAATTTTTGTTTAACTTTAAATCCTGTCAACAAAGATTCTGAATTTTCTTAGAGTACATTACTTTTAAGAGCTATGAAAATACACAGTTGTCTATGGTTGTATCTGTGTCAATGGTGCTATGAGAGATTCAGCATTTTCAAGTATTAAGTAGGAAAATGTCGCTGAAGGATTACATTGTGGCACTGAAGCCTTCAAACATTTCCTAAGCAGAGTGGGGGAAATCATAATATTTTACTGGGGGAAATTTCTTTCTTTCTTTTTTCTTTTTTTAGACAAAGTCTCACTATGTCGCCCTGGGAAGTATGCCATGACATCACAGCTCACAGTAACCTCAAACTTGGGCGTAAGCCAGCAGTTCTCAATCTGTAGGTTGGGACCCCTTTGGGGGTCTCCTGCATATCAGATATTTACATTACGATTCATAACAGTAGCAAAATTACAGTTATGAAGTAGCAACGAAAATAATTTTGTGGTTGCAGGTCACCGCAACATGAGGAACTGCGTTAAAGGGTCGCAGCATTAGGGAGGTTGAGAACCACTGGCTTAAGCGATTCTCTTGCCTCAGCCAGCCAAGTAGCTGGGACTACAGGGGCCCGCCATAATGCCCAGCTATTTTTTTGATGCAGTTGTCATTGTTGTTTAGCAGGCCCGGGCCGGGTTTGAACCCGCCTACCTTGGTGTATGTGTCCGGTGTCCTAACCACTGAGCTATGGGTGCCAAGCCGGAAATTTCATCTTGAGGTTTACACTAGAAGCAGATGATTCTCTGCCGTTAAAAGAAATAAGAGTCCTTTCCATTCAGTCTGAAATTTTTGTTGATAGGGAGGGAACAGGGGATGAGAGGGTAAAGAAAAGCAAGGTAAAGGCTAGTATAGAGTGCTGCTATCTCCACTGATTTATAGCTTTTTCTTTTCTTTTCTTTTCTTTTTTTTCAGAGGCGGGACATGCACCATGCATTCTAAGGCCTAGTTCCTTTTTATTTATTTATTTATTTATTTATTTTTTCAGTTTTTGGCCAGGGCTGGGTTTGAACCCGCCACCTCCAGCATATGGGGCCAGCACCCTGCTCCTTTGAGCCACAGGTACCGCCCTTCTTTTCTTTTCTTTCTTTTTTTTTTTTTAAGAGACAGAGTCTCAAAAAACAAACAAACAAAAAAGAGACAGAGTCTCACTTTATCGCCCTTGGTAGAGTGCGGTGGCGTCACAGCTCACAGCAACCTCCAGCTCTTGGGCTTACGCGATTCTCTTGCCTCAGCCTCCTGGGTAGCTAAGACTACAGGCACCCACCACAATGCCCGGCTAGATTTGTAGATTTTTCTAAGACATTGCTAGGCACCACTGAATGATACATCTTCAGTGAATTCTTCAGGTTCCTATCCTGATACACTTTTTAAAACATCAGGATATACTTTATCCCTCTGGGATAAAACAAATAACAAATAATTAAAGCCATAGCTCTTAGGGATCCAAGTTTATTGGCAATAAAAGGCAGCTGTGCTGACGCTACCAATTAATCTGCCAAAAGTGAACAAGCCACTGTGTTAGAAAACAGGCGCAGAAACATCCAGGGATCTATATAAAGCATAGACAACTGTCGTAAAGAACATGGGGCAGCAACCTGGGCTTCTTGCCCTTCCGCAGATACCGTAGTATGCTGCGTGCTTTGCCCAACAAAATTCCTCACCACCCGGAGAACACCTCAGTCCCGAGTCAGGCCTCTTCGGAGGCTGTGGGTGCTTAGAAGGTGCTGGTTGGAACATAAACGATTTTGGAAATTAAGTTTTTTGAGCATCTCAGGCACTTTCACATGTGTTATTTTATTGCATCTTCACAATTATACCACTAGGGAAGTCCTGGAGACCTAGTTCCCATAGGTGAGGAAATGGAGCCACACAGCTACAAAACTCGGGTCTCTCTGGCTCCCATATCTCTGCCTATAGTATGTTTTTTCTAGATGAAGCATCTGGGTAAGTGTGTTCTAGACCTGGCTGCTGTGAATGTACGGTGCGACTGAGCTCGCAGAGCCTCTGAAAGATGGGACGTCAGAGCAGTGATCTTCAACGGGTGTGCCACGAGAGAATTTTAGGGGTGCTTCAAAATTAATTATCATTTAGGCTCAGTGCCTGTGGCTCAAGCGGCTACAGCGCCAGCCACATACACCTAAGCTAGCAGGTTCGAATCCAGCCCGGCCCGCCAAACAACAATGACGGCTGCAACCAAAAAATAGCCGGGCGTTGTGGCGGGCGCCTGTAGTACCAGCTGCTTGGGAGGCGGAGGCAGGAGACTCACTTGAGCCCAGGAGTTGGAGGTTGCTGTGAGCTGTGATGCCACAGCACTCTACCCAGGGTGACAGCTTGAGGCTCTGTCTAAAAAAAGAAAAGAAATTAATTTAATTAGATCGTTAAATTATTTTTAAAAGAAGTTCAAAGCACAGTAAGTATATATATTTTTTCTTTTTTTTTTGTGATTGACATAATTTAAGTGTGCTTTGCGATAAAAAAGATTGAAGAACACTGGGTTAGAGACCGAGCTCTCTCGCTGCAGTGTTTCTCCAATTTTAAAGGACACGGTAATCACCGGGGGATCTTGTTAAAGCGCAGGTTCGGATTCAGGGTAAGGGCAGGGCCTGAGGTTGTGCATCGGAGACACTTCCCGCCGGTGCCAATGCTGCTGGACGCGGCACTTTGGCGAGTTCTCGGAGAATTAGCATTCTGGGATTCCCAGATGGCAGTGACCAGGTCCTCGTCCTTCCGTCCTCACTGCGCGCTCAGCCCTGGTCAGGTGCCCTGCACAGCTGGTGCTCAACAATGTTAGATACATTGGTTTGAGTCAGGACAGAGTACGAGGCTCAAAGGGACACAGTCTAAGGAAGGCTTGTAGCTCCAGAAGCTCGATGATTTTGCAGTTTCTTGAAGACACCAACCCTCAAGGGCCAATCCAGAGCCTGGCCCCTCTCCGCTCCCACTCCCCACAGCAGGTTTCCTGATAATCCCAACTTTCCTACAGGGGGCTTGTTAACTCCAACCCTGTATTCCCAAATCACTGACTGACTTGACCCAAAATGAGACTGGCCTTAAGGAACATATGGCAAATGCTATTACTCACCCAAAGATTTTATTTTGTAGATTAAGTCACATCCCACCAGATACATTGTGAAATGCAAAGTTTCTTTGAGGTAGCCCTCCGTGTTCTGGTGACTAGTATCAGCAGTTGATTAGCCTCCACTGGTAGCATCATCCTTTTTTTCCATGCGTAGAAGTTGTTAATGTCCTTAGGAATGGCTGCAGAGGCCAGAAGCCAGATGTTCATTATCTCTATGGGGAAACATATTACATAAACTCAAGACAAAAATATGCCACAAATTCAAGAAATGGGAATAGTAGGCCACTAAAAATTGTTTTCTATCTTTTTAAAAACCACTCTAAACCACTTCTTTAGGGGTAGGGTCTAATTAAAGTACTTTAGAATATAGGCCCAACATAGTAAGCCTTTATAAGGAAAGGATGCTATTTTTTTAACCCACTCTTTTCTTCTAATACCCCAAAGGACAACATTATGTATTTTCACACAACTGTCAAGGGACAGAGTCAGCTCCAAGTATTTGACCTAGATAAACAGATTACCATTCACTTCATCTGAAAGTATGGGGATAATTAACTTAGACAACCATATAAACAGCAGGGGTCTCCCCTAGAGTGTGGCCTTCTTAAATCAGATGTCCCTGTAGAGAGCTGCCACTGCAGGGCTGTTTACTGTGGCTGCCTTTGCCTGCTGCATTCTGAGTTGTTCTAATGAGCTGTGTGCTGCTCTGGAAAGAACTCTGAGGTGTTTCCGTCTTCTCGGGTTTATTCCTGTGTCCCGGCCCACTCATGCTTATCCATTTGCTAACGCTTATGATGCTCTTGTTCTCTTGAGTTAAAATCTTTTTCTTCATTCTGTAAAGTTGGTAATTAGTCCATGAGTAGCCAGGGAGCAACTGGAATAAAGACAGCTGGCATCAGAGTTCTGCAGGCCCTTAGAGGTCAGCGGCCCAGTTCCCTGTGTCCAGCTTGACCTCCTCCTGCGGAATCTCCCTCTACCGGGGTTTCACTGTGGCTGCTGCACACAGTGCTCAGTGATGGGTCACTCTTTCCTCCATCTGCACCTCCTACTCCCTGCTTGAAGAGTTCTCATTTTAAGAAAGTGCTTAGGTTGAGCTGAAATCCAGTTTCCACACTTAACAGCAATGCAGGGAAAACAAAATAAGTTCCCCTCGCAACCAGCAATCCTTCAAATATTTGCAGGTAACAGCTCTACAGCCCTGAGTTTCCACTTCTCCATGTCCTCTGCCAGTTGTCCTTACTTCAGACATCAGACTCTTCTCTATCCTGGGCCTCACGTTTGTGGCCCAGAACGGGAGGTACCAGTGGGACTAAGTCAGGAGCAGCTGTTCTCAGCCTTAGCTGTGCATTGGAACCACCTGGATGTGTGCTTAGTCCCCCCCCCCCATGGAGATCCTGATTTAATTGACCTGGAGTATGGACCGAGTATGGACCGAGCATCAAGATTTATAGAAGCTTCTTAAGTATATCAATTGTAGCCAAGGCTGAGAACCACCATTCTGGATTCTTTCTTTACTGATCTGAGATATTGATGGCTGCCTGCGGTGGGGTCTGGGTGGAAGAGCACTTACCTGTTGTTCAATGGCTAGATCTGTCCATAAGCTAAAACTCATATTTATTTCTTGGTTCTTAGTTTTTACATTGATTTTCTTTTCATTGATTCAAAACCAGTATAATCATAATGCAAGTTTCACAGAGAGGATAACTAGGCTCATGTTTCATCGCATTTCTGACAGGTGTTATTTTATTTTGCTGAGATGTAATGATGGAGCACGCAGGGAGCTGGGGTGTGGGGGCACATACACCTCCTCCTGGGACATCACCACTGCCTCCCCACCTCTACCACTCTGCATATTGACTGCACCACATCACTTACTCATATAGAATGTGCTCCTGACTTAAACTCCTGAGTCTTTTTTACTCATGCTTCTACTAGGCCATTTGAGAAATGCAAATCAAAACTACTTTGAGATATCATCTAACTCCAGTAAGATTAGCCCACATAACGAAATCCCAAAACCAGAGATGCTGGCGTGGATGTGGAGAAAAGGGAACACTTCTACACTGCTGGTGGGAATGCACACTAATACGTTCCTTTTGGAAGGAGGTTTGGAGAATATGTAGAGATCTAAAAATAGACCTGCCATTCCATCCTATAATTCCTTTACTAGGTATATATCCAGAAGACCAAAAACCACATTATAACAAAGATATCTGTATCAGAATGTTTATTGCAGCCCAATTCATAATTGCTAAGTCATGGAAGAAGGCCAAGTGCCCACTGACCCACGAATGGATTAATAGATTGTGGTACATGTACACCATGGAACACTATGCAGCCTTAAGGAAAGATGGAGACTTTACCTCTTTCATGTTTACATTGATGGAGCTGGAACATATTCTTCTTAGCAAAGTATCTCAAGAATGGAAGAAAAGGTATCCAATGTACTCAGCCCTACTATGAAGCTAATTTATAGCTTTCATATGAAGGCTATAACCCAATTATAGCACAAGAATATGGGGAAAGGGGCAAGGGAGAGGAGGGGGGAGGATGGGTGGAGGGAGGGTAATTGGTGGGATCACATCTATGTTGCATCTCAGAAGGGTACAGGTGAAACTTACTAAATGCAGAATACAAATGTCTTCATACAATAACTAGGAAAGTGCCACGAAGGGTATGTTAAACAGTTTGATGAAAATGTTTCAGATTGTATATGAAGCCAGCACATTGTACCCCACGATTGCACTAATGTACGCAGCTATGATTTAATAAAGAAAAAAAATCCACATTTAATACTGATAAAGGCCAGGTGAGATGATATGGCTTAAGTGTGCTACAACAAGAGCTGCCCAGTGCTGGACTCCAGAATTAGACAGACACACCCACTGCAGGCACAGGTGGTTCTAGAAAACCACTGACTCCCTCCAGGGGGCTGCCCTTATAAAACGGACAGCATGGAGGTGCAGGCCAGAGAGTGTGTTCTCTGTCTGTAAACAACGCCCCTAAGAAGAATTTCATTTTAAAAGGATTCTGAATGTTCTCAATGCACACACACACAAAAACGATAGATGTTTGGAGTGAAGGATACGTTAAATACCTTGACTTGATCATCACGCAATGTATATGTATATTGAAATGTTACATTGTACCCCATAAATATATACAGTTATGTGTAGCTCACATTTTATTTTTTATTACTTTGTTTTTATTTGAATCAAAAGGAGAGAGAATGAAGGGGCTATTGCATTGGCCTAATTTTGCCACTTTTACCATATTCATTGGAAATGCGTTATCTCATTTATCTACACTACTATCGTCTGATGTGGTTGTAATACTGCACATGCAGAAATGGGGCTCAGAGGGTCTACAGTGCTAATATGTGGGATGTCAGGATGGAAACTTGAGTCTAAAGTAAGAAAGGATTTCATCCCTCTTGAATATCATTTTATTTGGTTTGCTCCGGAGTTCCAGCCTTTCAAATCTTACTTCCATGTGACATGTGTTTGCTAGGCTAGGAAAACATACTCCATGTGATGAGACCCAGAATCCTTAAAAGACCCCTTTCCTGCCTCGGAGTAATTTGCTGTGTACAGTAGCAGGTCAAACCACACACCTGTGAGAACAGGTTGCTCCTATACCCATTGTGCATGCAAAGTAGAAAGGAAGAGATATTTTCCCCATCACTGTCTCTGAATCATTTATACAGGTAGTCCCTAACTTAGCACAGGAAAGATGATTTGTAAGGCAGATTTTGATAATTTAAAGTCATTTTGCCCTAAACCCAATGTTTTTTGTTGGTAATCAGATCTTCTGACCACCTGCAATACCTATTTAACCCACAGGGTAGCTGGTGTGAGATAATAAAAATACTATTCCAGCTCCATCCTGGTGTATTGCAGATTACTGTATCAGCTCATTCCTAATTCTCAGCGGGGCTCCTGTCTCCCCAATGGTGGCAGTAGCTATTTTTAAGTCTCCAGGAGATCACAAACCTGTATACTGGTTTAACATGCCCAATAATGCATCCATGGCATTTAGAAATCCAGTATTTATTTTCTTATTGAGAGGTAAACTTAAAAATATTATTCAGCAATTTAAAACTATAAAAACCATGGGGATATATCTCCACGCTATTGCATATAGATTTATTCTGTTCTACCAACTGCACAGAACTTCATGCTAAGATACTCCATGAGTTACATAATAATTGTCCTTTTGATGGACATTAAAAGTTTCTGTTTTTTCTCCATTACAAATAATGTTTCAGTGATAGTTCCCATTCACACATCCTTGTATAGCTGTTTGAATATTTTAGGAGGATTTATTTTTACAGATAAAATTGCCATATCAAAGGACATACACATTTAAAATTTTAGTCGCTCTCTGAAAAGTGTATGACAATTTACATTCCAAACAGAAGTGTGGTAAAAAGAGATTATCATTATGTTTTAATCAGCACTTCCTCTTTTTAATTATTATTTTAAATTGACACATAATAATTATACATATTTCTGGGGCACAGTATGATATGTTGAGACGTGTATGCTATTGCATTGCATAATGATCAAGTCAGAAGAATTAGCCTACCAGCCCCTCA
This sequence comes from Perodicticus potto, assembly GCA_963574655.1. Lineage (NCBI taxonomy): Eukaryota > Metazoa > Chordata > Mammalia > Primates > Lorisidae > Perodicticus > Perodicticus potto. The sequence goes on from CAUYRH010093504.1 coordinate 31,190, forward strand.
AATATAATCATTTCTTTGTGTTGAGGGGGACTGGTACAGTGGAATGAAAATTACACCAAATTTCAGAATGGGAGAATGCTTAACATTTCAATATCCCTCTTTCCTCCTGCCAGTGTCAAGCCAGACATTTAAAACTGGGGTTTGGGAGCAGAAGCATGTCTCTGTACAATGGACTGTGTCAAACATTTCTTCATGCGTAAACACCTACCTGCTTTGCAATATAAGGGGTTCCTGCCTGTATTCACATGGCTTTCTCTGAGTCTGTTGCCATTGGCTCTGACATTTATGAAAGGTTCAGTTTCTTATCCCAGCACCTTTGACATTCCGTGGCTCTTTGGGAAAGGACTCATTAAAAATGGAATTAACATTTATGGAAATAACATGATAAAGACTAGAACCCCTGAGCAGGGGCCAGCTGCCCACGGAGCCGGATGGGACCAGGTGGGAGACTGTACAAGACCCTGTACCCCCGTCTGTTTCTGCTCTCACTCACTTTCACCTGCTCTGGGCTCTCAGGCAAGCACGTCCCCTCTGCCTGAGTTGGAAGCTGAAACCTGTGCAGATGAGGTCTCTGAGCACTCAAAGCCGTTTCCAAGCTTCACACTTGGTTCCGATCCATAGCTTGCTTCCTTCTGTCACACCCAACCCACTGCAGGGTCCTAACTAGAACCCACAGCCCTAGAGATGGGTGGTGACCCATCTGTGTGTGTGTGTAGTTAAGTGTGTATATATAGAGAACTGAATCGTCAACATATGTTTGGGTCACTTCCTGTGTTACGCGCTGGTGACAAAGAGCTGCTCTTGTCTCCACTAGGACGGGAGATGACCAGTGGGGCAGGGTAGAAGTCAAGTACCGTGGGCATCCAGGGCAGGGAGCCCTTAGAACTCAGGCTCCACAGAAGAACGTGGGTTTTGAGATGGGTTACAGTGGAGGAGTTTGGCCAGACAAGCAAGCAGGGGAAGGTGTTCCCAGCAGAGGGAAACATACAGAATGAAGGGTGGGGCAGCCAGCGTGACTCTGTGGCAGCTGCCAGCACTCTGAATTGTGTCCTGAGGAACAGGTGCAGCGAGGAGTTAGGTAGGGGTCCTGTCACCGGTGCCCGCTATGCTGTGCTGTGGAGGTTTCGTTTTATACCCTTGGCAGTGGGAAACTACTGGGAAATTTCGGGCTGGGGGAAAGACATGGCCAGGCTTGTTGGGCTCTGACACTGAGGCATGTGTGCTAAAATTAATCTGAATCAGAGGGAAGTAGGACTCTTTTTTCATCGTTGCGAAAATAAATAAATAAATGAATAAAGCTCTTCCCTCAGCTTTAGATAGAAATCTTTTGCCTTTTTCTCCGGAAACACTGCTTCATCTTCTCCTTTGTGGCTTTTGTGCTGGGGCTTTCTTAATCTGGGCTTGCAAGGAAAGCTACCAGATGGCTGTTACCCTGCGCCGTCCCAGGCACACGCACATGGTGGCTTGACGGATGAACCCTTCCCTGCGTCGCCACCTTCCCAACTGGGCAATGCCGGCTCTCTGGATTGAACCGTGATGCGTGGAGAATCGGGAGCCCCCTTGGGCGCAGACCATGCTACTCTAAATCGCTTGTCAGAAGCACTAAGAGACGGCTGCTTAGTGGGACTCTAGAAACAGTTTTAGTGTTTTGAGCTTTGACAGGAAGAAACTGATCACTCTGAAGTTGGGTCTTTCTCTTCTGCTCTTTTTTTTATTTCTTCCTTTTTCTCTTGGTGTTTTCCTCCACTTCCTTTGCTTTTCCAGAACTTTTAGGTTGAATGGGTCTTCTTTAAAGTAGGTGAATCTTTCTGCATACCAAAACCTTTTCTCCCAATGAAGACCAAGTGTTATGATTAAAAAAAAAAAAAAAAAAGATTGAACAGTCTCTCCAGCCCTGTCTACCGAACAAAGTGAACCCTTTGTTGGGTAGGGCATGGTTGTCAGAATCCACCTTACACACTTCCACCAGTTCCCGCCCAATCCTCACCCAAGGGTGTTCGGGATTATTTCTGCTAGTTTGCATATAAAATTCTAGAGGACACTGCTGGAAAGAAGGAATGGTGGGAAGGACTACTGAGAACTGGGGGCACGGCAAAGGATGACAGGTGTTGGGGAGAGAACGAAGACAGGTGAGAATTGAGAGGAACAATCTAGGACTGGAAAGGAAAAAGGAAAATAAATTTTCCAAAGTGATGTCAGAAAAAAGCATCTTGAAAGGGCGAGACAAAATGGATTTCCTAGCCCTACGATGAAGCTAATCTATAGCTTTCGTATGAAGGCTAAAACCAATTTATAGCAAATGAATTGGGTAATGGGGCATGGTTGGGTTGGGTAGGGGGGAGGATGGGTGGAGGAAGGGTGATTAGTGGGTGTCAAGCTTTCTTAAACACACACCTGTGAGCAATAAGCGTCCTGAATTCCCGTTCTTATCCACACCTGTCCTACCCAACAGCACACCAGCTGTTCTCTCTGAGAGGTTTGTCCCTAACAGGCTTACAACAAATAATCTGTTGAATTCAAATGCTGCTGACTCAAGCAGAAACAATGAACGCTAATGGAATCATAATCCACAGAAATCTCTCATAAATGATGAGTGAATTCTGTATGTCCAGAGAAGCGCGTATTCTAAAGTTCCAGGGTTCAATGAGAAGCCGTTTGGGAGACGAAGTGCTCAGACCAACATAACTCCCAGAGCCGACTTTTTACATAAAGCGACGCCGCTACAAGATCATTTCAGACCAGGAACAAAAAACCATTTCAGGGAGCCCAATCATTTTTAAAGCCATCAATACGGTATTTGCTGAAGCGGAGGGTGCACTGGGGAACCAGTCGCAGAAACCATCGCCTCTCAAGTTCACCACTGCCTTCCCCATGTTTTTAAATGTGGTTGAGACACTCCACGATTACCCTAAGGCTTACTGCTATAGTGACCAAAGGTCGGCGCCAATCTCCCGGTCTCCTCGAGTTGAGCACATCAAAGCCCACCCAGGTTAGGCACTGACCTGTCCGGGAAGGGTCCAGGGGGAGGGGGTGCCTAACTCGGCAGAGCCCCGGGGACACTGAATGTGTAGCCTTTCAAATGCAAGGAAATCCCGGGGCAGGCTGCTCCCCGCCGAGCGCTTTGCAGCTCTCCAAGCCTGGGCGTTGTGCCTGCGTCCTCAGGACCTTTCTCAGCTCTAGAGCGGCAGTTCCGGGGAAGCAACTCCGCTTAATTCCCTACCCCGGGACCCTCAAGGTTGACAACTCGCCGCTGGGGTTGAGAGCAGACGCCCACCCCCAGGAGTGCCGGCGGGGACCCCGCCGCCCGGCCCACGCGCGCCGCCAGGTGAAGCCGGCGCCACCCTCACCTGTCCGAGGCCGCGCGCAGCCCGGGGACTGCAGAGCGTGGCCGGCGCGGGACCCGCGGTGGCCGTCGTCGCCGCTCGCTAGTGGGGGGAGCAGCCCTGACGCCACCCGGACTTCCTCGGGGCCCCCGTCGCGAGCCCCGCCTTAAAGGGGAGGAGGCGGTCGCGCGTCACTTTGGAGCCGCCTCCTCGCCCCTGGCGTGGTGGCTCCTGCGGTGGTTGCAGGACAGCTCCGCGGCTAGGTGCTGGGCCCTCGCTGAACGTAGAGGAGATTACTTGTAACTCGGCTGGGTTGGCTTACGGGGAGAAGGTGTGTCCAGTAAGTCCAAGTAAGGGAAGAGCACCAGTGTGGATTGCAACTTGTAATTTCTTAATAACGTAAACGCTTAAAGGAGTTCCTTTGCTCTCCCGGGCACCTAAAAGGCCAATGCGGAGAGCAGCCTTCCTTTTGACCTACGCCCTGACCCGGGAAGAGCTCCAGAGCGAGGGAACCTCTTAAATCCCTGCCACGTGTGCGCGACCGTGCGGGGAAGTCGGTCACCCAGATCCACAGAACTCCGTTTTCTGAGCCCTGGGTCCTGCTCTGTAGATAAGCTGGCGTAGGCGCCCAGCCAGCTGTCCGCGTAATCAGCGAGACCCCGAAAACCCTTTCGGGCCATTACTGGCATTACGGTGCTTAGTAAATACTGACTTTTTATTCCTTTTCCTTGCGCTCTTTTTCTCGCTGCTCCCCCACTGCCTGCTGTAATCTTATTGCACTTTGCTCTGTTTCGCTACCTGGTCCCTTTTCCTTTCCCATCTATTAAAGAGCCCACGTCGGCTGAGCATCGATTCCGTCGATTCTGTGCTCTGCACGGCGTAGGGTTGATTAGGAGGAAGTCTGCAGGGTATGATGCCCCCGGAGGTCAGGGACTCCCCTCCCAGGAAACTGCGGTTTGGAATTAAATGCAAGGGAGTTGAAAAAGTCTACCTCAGGTGTGGGACAGACGGGCCCTCCTATAGGTTACTGAGAATGGGCGGTCTGTGAACTGGAGCGTTTAATTGGTGTAATTGGTGATTAAGATGCTCTGGCTTTGGGCCCGCACAGTGGCTCACACCTCTAATCCTAGCACTCTGGGGGGGCCAAGGCAGGTGGATCGCTTAAGCTCAAGAATTCAAGACCAGCCCGAGCATGAAACACACACACTCCGTCTCTATTAAAAAAAAATTGAAAAACTGGGGCAAAAAGATCTCTTGAGCCCAAGAAGTTTGAGATTGGTGTGAGGTATGATAAGGCCATGGCACTCTACCTGGGGCGACAGAGACTGTCACACACACCAAACACACGAAGATGCTCTTGCTTTGGGGTCACACAGACTTCAGATCAAACCCTGATGTAGCAGCTAAGTAGGTAAACCGGTGCCTTTCCTAAACCTCTTTGACATTCAACTCTCCCTTTTAATAAACTGGATTCAAATAATAGCTATTATATTTCCTACTTTCTGGGAAATAATTAGATAATTTACAAACACCCTTACAACAGTGACCTGGCCCATGGTAACCACTTTATCAAGATTAGCAAATAATAATCCTAAGAGAAATAGGGGAGGGAAAATAAAAATTAGAAAACATGAGACAGGAGAAAATGATTGAAAACAGCTACCATCATCATGCAGTGCCTACTTACAATAATGGCTATCACTGAGGAACACAGCTCTGCACCAGTTTCTGGCCTTGGCCTATGACATGTGATCTTATTTAATTTTTACAAACCTGTGAGACAGTTAATAATATCCCTGGTGGGAGGCTGAGGCAGGTGGATTGCTTGAGCTCAGGAGTTGGAAGCCAGCCTGAGCAAGAGCCAGACCCCATCTCTAAAAATAGCCAGGCATTGTGACAGGTGTCTGTAGTCCCAGCTGCTACTTGGGAGGCTGAGGCGGGGAGGATTGCTTGAGCCCACAAGTTTGAGGTTGCTATGAGCTAGGAATCCAAGGTACTCTACCAAGGGCAACAAAGTGAGACTCTGCCTCAAAATAATAATAATATCATCCCTGGTATAAGATGAGGAAACCATGCCTTTTAGAATCATGAGATAATCTGCCTGGAGGTGTTAGTCAAATTGGCAGCAGAGTCACAGCAAGGTGAGGCCCTTGGCAACTCTTTTTCTATTTCTCTGAAGGTTACGTTCCCCTCTCCCCACTCCCAGAAGTAACTGGGGGAAATAGAGTATAAAAGGAAGAAGAGAAAGAATAGTAAGGAAGGAAGAGTAGCAACCACGGCTTTCAAACTGACTGATAATACGAGTGAATTAAAACAGTTAAGTGAACCCACACAAGAAAGCTTTTTGCCTCTAATTCCTGCCCCCGTGGAGTTCCTGTTCTGTGGTCCCGGTAGCCCAACCGCATTCTTCAGCCACCAAATGCTACAGAAAGTGCAACAACTAAGAAACAGAAATCTAAGGTCACACCTCCTCTCTCCCACAACAGTCCCACTTCCTTGGATTTTTTGTTTTTCATTTTTAATCATCCAAACATGTTATCTGACTCCTGTGTTCCACCCAGGTAACAATCTTTTTCATGGATTTCTTGAAATCTTTTTCTTGGTACGATAGCCGCAGCAGAACTGACAACAGTAATTGGACTTGTTACACATCCATGTGGCTGATGAGTTTTTAATATATTGTTGTTTATTGAATGTCTAAAGAGGTTTTGAAGCAGGCATTATAAGCATTGGTCAATGATATCATAATTACTTGTTTTAAAAAAGTAAAATCTCCTGCCTTTATAGTAGGCAGCCTTCTCTCTCTTTGCCTGCATAATTCATGTGAGCCTCAAGATATTTGGCCCCTAAAGAAATTGTCAACATGATAATTGAGACAGAGATTTCCACTTACAGATACAATTTGGTTTTACATTTTAGACAACATTTGCTTAATGGCATGACCCTCTAATAAAAGCACCTGTGCTTTTAAATTGCACATGGCAGCTACTCCTGCTGCAGGCTTGATGCACTCTTTTGCTATCACAGCTTACATGTACTATCTATACATATACATTCAGAAGCACTGGAGTGGAGTCACCTTAGCAGTATCACTGTTCTTGTTTGAATGAGCCATGGTAGCTTAAATGGTTGAGTTACAATTTCTGTAGCATCCCAGAATCCTTCACCTTCTGGGATTGAAGGAGTCCTCCCTGGAAGAGAGAAGACCCTGTCTTCAAAAGTAACAGGAATTAGGGCGGCACCTGTGGCTCAAAGGAGTAGGGCACCGGCCCCATATGCCAGAGGTGGCGGGTTCAAACCCAGCCCCAGCCAAAAACTGCAAAAAAAAAAAAAGTAACAGGAATTAGAACTCCAACTTCTCCCTGCTCAGAAGGACACAGTGGGCTTTCTGGGGTCATCCTACCAGAGCTGGCCATGTAGTCAAAGCAGCCCTGCTTCAGTTTGAGGACTCAGGGATAATTTTGTCAGTACAAGTCCTTTGCCCAAGCAAAAGCTTTCTGAAGTCTGGTAGGAGCGGTGTAATGGTGTCAGGAGTTGGCACGCTTTGCCTTTCCTTCACTGGTGCTTCTTGTCATTGGTGGGCCAATAAAAACAAAACTTAAAAAAAAAAGAACAGTTGAGTCATAGACATGTAGATCCAGATCTATTAGGAGGTGAAACCAGTGTTACAATTAAGGTAAAATTTAGTCCATTGTCTAAGTGGCAGATGTTTAATATGTGTTTTCAGGGAGTGTTTGTACCTTGTTACATGACACTGGGAAATGGCATTTCTTTTATTGTTAGTGCAAATAGTCTTTATTATATTTGCTCAGGTTTGTTCTGTATATAATCATCATGTCATCCCCTTTTCATCGAGACAGGTGTGGAGAGACCAACTTTAGCTGCTCCCTCCAGACCTGGCGCTACCACTTACTTACTAGCCATGAGGGTCTCCTACTAGCGTCGCTTTTTTGAATAAGGGAATGGGCCTTACCAGAAAATGAGTCTTGTTTTCTAATTACTCAGAAAAAAAGACTAATTATAATTTTTGGGGGGTGGAAACCAACATCAGCATTTAATTGTCTTAATGGTAATTCTATGTAGCAAGTTATTGCAAATGCCTAGACATGTATTTAACACAAGATGACATTATGGATGCAAACTTTAAGGGCCAAGATAATCAAAACAGTTAAAAATATCAGAGGCTTAAAAGATTATTCTGCTGTCATCAAATGAGTGAAGCAGAACCAAATTTACTTTTTCAGGTGAAGGTGAAGCTTTGCCCAAGATTAATCCCTCAGAACTGGCCTTCTGATGACCTGATAGAATTATCCAATTAACTAATTACTTAAATCTTCCTGTAGACCATGAGAGTGTTTTTTTAAGACTGTGCGGAATTTCCATGTCCCCAATTCACTTTTATTGAATTGTGCTCCAGTTTGTTGCCCTTGGTAGTAGTGAGGGGCATCATAGGAATCAATTTGGAGAAATGGGTTGTTGAATTTGCACCTGGGATGTGGTCAGGGTTGTTGTTTTTAAAATTGTACCACCTGTTGTAAGAAGATCCAAAGTACAAATTGTCTCTCATCTCAAGAACAGAAATCTTGGGCTTTCCCCCAGCAGCTGGTTTGTTTGTGTCCTACAGGTCCCACAAACAACACCACTGGATTTGTTATCCTTTCTAATTGGCCTACTAGAATATACAGATTGGCCCAGCTCTGGCAAATATTCAGAAATACTTATTTGAAATTGTACATTGGAGCTATTTTCTACATTATTCCCCTAAGTCTGTGATGAAACTGGAAAAATTTTCAGGACCAGAATATGTGGTTAACAATCAATTCTCTATGCAATAAAAAGTTATGTTTACTGACATATTAATTCACTCATATTAAGTTACTGACATATTAATTCATATACTCATTAGCTACAACTAGGGCCACAAACTAGGGATGAGGCTGGTTTGTGGCTTAACTATGGCCCCAAACAACAGGTTGCATGCCCACCTAAAGGCATTCACATTTACTTATTAACTCTAAGCTGGCCAGATAATGCAGATAAATACTATGAATATAAGACAAAATATGGTAGCTTATTCTCTCTGGGGGCTCGTATTTTGGCTACAGAGAAAGATATATAAACACACAAATACAACACAATGTCAGAGGGACGAGGTCTGACAGCCACACCAACCACATAAGGAGTGGCAGAACAGAGTGGTTTCAGCTGTGGGAAACCAGGTAGATAATGTACCAGAGAATTAGCAGGTACGTGACTCCGGGCAGCCTCAGTGCTGAGAAAGGGGGTCTTCATGGATGAAACCAAGCTCAACCCCCTGGGGTAAGCAAGCACAGACTCAACTTGCAGGTGAAGATCAGTTTGGGGAGTGAAGCCTACCTGGCCATATTTCCAGAATCCTTTACCAAAGTAATCAGAAAATTAAAATGTAGACACACATGAGGAAATAACTACACTTGTGGCTGAGAACATAAACTAGTTTTGGACTTGAAGTCTCCAGTCTATCTTTGTGACTGGCTGGGACATATAATTTGTATAAGTTTTAATTCATCCAGCCTCCAATTACTGGGTCTAATGATGACCTACAAAAAAAGTGTAGAATCACTAATTAATGGATTGAAAAAGTAGTCAGGAAATACATGAGGCCTTATTAAGTGCATAATAACAATATTTTAAAACTAGCTTGGTATATAATTACCTGCTTTACACTTTACTATTTTATTTTTAGGTACATGTTTATAGTGACTATTGTTGCTACTTTCTGAGATAATCTGGACATGAAATTGAGAAAAAAAATAGTAAGAAATTTGACCTTATAACTAAACGAATTTCATAATTTCCAGTATACAGGTGCTAACTTTTCTTTCCCTATTGTGAAACACCTACCTATAGCGAAAAATTATACATCCTGCAAAGGACTTCTTCTTTTAAAAAGTAAACTTTGTTGAGTTTGAATTCCCTATTAAGCTGATTTTAAAATGAAGGAGAGTAAGGAAAACCCAGTCCAGTTAAACGCAAAATATATTTTAAATAATTTTAAGGGAAAGGAGTGTCTTAGCTAATTTTCCAATATCAGAAGACATCTTTGTGGTTTAGAACTTTCTCCAGTGACTTTTGCACTCACTCTCAGTATAAATTCTGACATGTTTTCTTATCTCTGAAGGGTTTTGGTAAATCTAAGCCTTTCTTGATGAATTTGCAAAATGCAGTTCTGCTCTATTACCTATGCTGTGAAAATCCCAGCCCTATATTTCAAACTATGCGTGATGCTTTCATAGATGGTCATTGGTAAAATCCACAAAAGTATTAAATAATAATGAGTCCCAACTACATGCTCATACAGGAGATTAAACTACTCTGGGTTTTTGTTAAGTTTTGTGTCTATAATATCTCATTTCTGACAGACTTTCTTCTTGAGGACTGGCCAAATCCCACATCATGTAATTTTACCTGAACATATTAGCCTATGAATTTTAGTATGTTACTCACTTATGATTTTGTTCAAGAATATTTCTCTGAGCGCTAGGAGTGAAAAAGGAGTAGGCTCAGAGGGCCACAATTAAAATGCTTGTGGAGACATCCCCTATTACCACCCATGTTCTGCGCAGTGCTAAAGAGCAGATTTCAGCAAAGTGAGCTCGAGGAGGCTTGTGTCTAGAGCAAGAAACTTCCTCTGTCACTTAATAATGAAATGTGGCAGGAGAATAAAGGGGCAGAATTAGTAGCACCATGAAAAGTGTGACTGGAAGTTAAAAGGGTGGAAATTAAAAATGAAAAAGCAAGTGATCAATGAACAGTGGGGGAAAGCAAGCTGGAATTTAAATTGGCAAGGAAAGACAACCGCAGACCATCAGGACAAGAAGGTCAAAGACAGTGTGGAGATAAATAAGTCAAGGGGAATGGCCTGAACACATCGGTAATGATGATAATGAGGCCAATACAATCCAAGTTTGTGGTATATGTAGCTGTAATTTAAGTCAGACAAGAAAATGGATTTTTTTCCTTTGGAATCACAGCTCCTTCAAGCCATTGCTATCACTACAGCTTTTCCAAATGCAGCAAGACTCTGCTTAATGAAAGATCTAGTAGCCTAGAATTATCCCTGATCTGCCTATATTATTCTCTGAGAATATAAAAACTCGTTAGCTCTTCCCTATGAATTCAACTTGGGGAAATGTATATGCCCTATTGTTACTAAGAGTGAAATGTTAAAAAGAGTTACTTGCAAGAATTAAAGTTTTGTCTTAAGATGCCACATCTAATTAACACGAGCTCCCAAGGTAAAAGTTGCAGTTTTCTGTGTACAAAACACATCTTTTAGTCTATCAATGTCTTTGTCCTCATTTTCTCCCCTCCCTTCTGCTCGCAGTTACCTTTTGTCCTGTAACCTCTCTCATCCTTTTCACCCCAGAGTAAAACTTATCCAAATTCTGCATCCTACAAAGCCAATGGAAAATGTTAAAATATTCTCTTCTCCCCCCAAATACTCTCATTTCTCAACCAAAAGCAATCCCTTTCTCTGAAGAACCCCCCTACAGCAATATATCCTCAACAAATCTTTTTTTTTTTTTTTTTTTGAGACACAGTGTCACTTTGTGGCCCTCAGTAGAGTGTCAAGGCATCATAGCTCACAGCAACCTCAAACTCTTGGGCTCAACCATCCTCTTGCCTTAGCCTCCCAAGTAGCTGGGACTATAGGTGCCTGCCACCACACCCAGCTAATTTTTCCATTTTTGGTTGAAATTGAGAGAGAAAGAAAAAGAGAGAGACTAACTCTACAAAGGACTTGAACTACACTTGTTAGAATTTCAGGGATCGTTCCACCTGCTTCTTTCAGTCACTTTCCTTATTTATTATATACATGAGCTAGTTGGTACTTAGCTAAACATTGAAAGAAATCCTTTGTAGAGTTAGTCTCTCTCTCTCTCTCTTTCTCCCTCTGTAGATGTTCACTCTATATACTCTTTCTCACAAATTACGGCCACCTTGTTCTCTCTAATCTGTCCTTAACTCAGAATAGCCATCTGGCTTTGCTTTGTGTCCTCATCCCTGGGCAGTGACCTGGAAACTCTTCAGAACGTAGGTGGGGACAATCACAGAAATCATGTCATTTCCGTGTTCTTGGGGATTACAGTACTGCACTGTCTATTGTCCATTGTGTTTCATATATTTGGTTGGATTTCTTTCTGTTCTTGTTAGATGTAGGAGGGTAAATCCAATCTTTTATTCCATCACAGCCAGAAGCTGAAGTCTAATCCTATAGACATTTCATTCAATGTCAACCATTTAGCCTCACAGTGACTTATAAGACATTTATTCTGTGTAAGAGAAGATACTTGGGGACTAAATTTTTTTTTTAAATCACAGGGAAATGCACCAGGAGTCAGAATGCCTCAACTTATAATGTAGCTCTTCAGCAAATTATAATATCATTTTTCAGTCAATTTCCTAAAGAGATTGGATCAGACCAAAGGTTCTTCGAATTTTCAGCCAACAAGTATATTTTTATTACTATTATTATTTTCAATTTTATTATATTGTCTATCTTACCAACAGCTCTGTTAAGAGAATTTAGCCCCAAATTCTTATATTGTTGTCAACACCCAGTCATGGGGTCTGAGGGCCTGGACATTATCAGTGTTGATTCACTGAGTTGAACCAATTCTAGCCAAAAACAATGAAGCAGCATCTTAGACATCTTATGCGCTTATTCTAGGAAATTGTCTACTTCCATTAAGAGTATACCTTTATGGATCTAGCACTTAAATTCTATAGATTTTTTTCTTGGTACTAAATAATTTCTTTGAACAAGTCATAATAATATTTAAGATTCCATATACGCATTGCCACTCTCAATATTGGCTATCCTTTTTAATATCAGCCAGGTAAATTTCCAGGTTCCAATGACACACAAGCAAAGGTTGTGACTCAACTTCTCATTCTCTTTAACATATGCCAAGAATGGGCCAGGCATGGCTCATGCCTATAAACCTAGTACTCTGGGAGACTGAGGCAGGTGGATTATTCCAGCTCAGGAGTTTGAGAACAGTCTAAGCAAGAATAACACCCCAACTACTCAGGAGGCTGAGGCAAAAGGATCACTTGAGCCCAGGAGTTTGAGGTTGCTGTGAGCTATGATGATACTATGATATCTACTCAGGGTGACAGAGTGAGACTCAGAATTTAAAAAAATCAACAACCAAAAATGTGCTAGTTTTTCCTCAAGACAACTGGACAGGATCCCATTACATTCTAGATTAATATAACCTGAAGTAATTTGGAAATAAAGCTACCAACCCTAAAGTCACTAAGCAACTTTGCCTTCCAAGGTAACTGGCAAACAATGACTCATGATCCAAATCACCCTTATGCATCTTTCATTGCTAAGTGGAACAAAGGTGCAAATATACTATCAAAGGGCTCCTGCAAAAGTGGTAAGTTGTCCTCCACTGTACTCAGATGAGTAACTGCATTGCATCCAAGCTGACAGTGTTCCTGTCCACTGCAAATCCAATTCACTAGCTCCAGTTATACAACGGGACCTCACCAATTCTAGAGCCATTGGCAGCATAAAGACAATATCAGTCATGTAAATTTCCGTTTCAATTGATCTCACTTTTCTCATGTATTCATATATTTAATGGAATTATTTAAGCTTTGGTTGATCATTTCTTTTTCTGCTTACCTAATGTAAGCTACATCTGAACAATAACATTTCAAAATTGAGTATCCAGAACCCTTTACTAGGTTTTAGTTGCTTTTTGACCAATACTGGGTAAGTGGGATGGTCAGACTGAGAACAAAAGCAATAACAAGCAAATAAACTAATAACAAACCTGGTATGGCATATCAGTTCAAAGTCAGCCACTTATTAACTGGTGATCTTGAGTAGTTTAATTTCCCTTATCTGTGAGTTGGAAATAGTCCCTTCATCATAGGATTAGTGTGAGAGTTATACATATTTTGAATATATCTGAGCCAAACAAGATTCTCAATAAATTGAATTGATGGAAGTGGTATTGACGATGATGATGATGAAGAAGCTCATACATGTACATAAATACTCCTCATCACCCCAAGGGCTTTGGATTTTTTCTGACATTTTGCTATAGAAAAAAATATCAAACTACAGCAAACTTATAAGACTTACTATTAAAATCTGTATTTCCAGCACCAGGATTCTACTACACATTTTGTTACCTACCTATCCAACTATCTACAAGGTCTAATAATTCAGTTCATGAACTCCTCCTAGAAAAAGTGTAATATACTTCATTGATGATTATCACCATGGTCACCTTCAGTACACTGCCTTGGGAAACTGTGCACCAATGCCAGCACCTAGTCCACACTTTAAAGCAATTTTGGAACTCTTTTCTTGGAATGACCATCACAGGGCACACAAAACATCATTGTCATGGGGCACACAAAAAAACAACAACAATAATTAGTGCCGGTTAGCAAGACACTGCTACACATCAACACTAACACAACTGTGAGATGCTGATATGCCAAAGTTATGACCCTTCCCTAATTGTTTGTACAGTGCTGCTAACATAAGCACACAGTGGCGAGTTCTCAGACTTAATTGTCAGAGCTTGTATGTGATCCATGCACTCACCATGCCACCTTGGGAAACCCCTTGATGGCCCCTAGTGGCTTTACTTTAAAATGTGGGAATGAGGCTAAGTGATCATTAAAGTACAATAGTGAGAAATGAAGGCAACGTTAGTATCTTATCTAGACTCAAATTAACGAGATTTTTTGTTGTCTTCTCTTTTGAAATTTGTTAGGAATTTTGTACCATTATGAGTTTGCTCCAATTCTTCAGTAGTTATAGGGTTACTTGTATTAAGTGCTAGTGTGTGCTTAACTCATTTCTCATGCAAAATACCCCTCAGTCCCAAGGTCATATAGCTGGTACGTCCTGGGATTTAAATTGAGACTGGTCTGAATCTGAAATCTGTGGTCTTTATCCTCTCACCCAGGCATCCGATGACAGCAGGGTGCTCTGACTGTCTGGGGGAGGGTGGCAGGTAGACATTAAGGATTACTGCTGCTAATGCACACCACCTCCACTTAGAGCCTCCTCAGCATCCTGTAAGTGGCAAAGATTATTCAGGCTGTGCGGCTAACAACTAGCTATATTTCCTCCTCAAAGAGGTTCTGGGGCTAATGCAAGAGGCCACAGCTGCCTCTCACAGGAAAGTGCTGCTGACTTTACACTGGAACTTTTTTCCCTTCTCTATAGCTCTATTAAGATCTTAAGTATACACCCCAGTGTTTGTTCTTGTTTTTTTTTTCTTTTTAATTTTGCCTCAGATGGCAAGATTTCTTTATTCTAACTGCTTACATGTTTGAGGTCCAGGAACAATTCTATTTGATGAACATTCACTATGTTAAATCAGGATAGTCATAGGAAATACAAAGACAAATAAAATAATTTCCGTGTCCTTTTTTTTTTTTTTTTTTTTTTGGTGGTTTTTGGCTGGGGCTGGGTTTGAACCCGCCACCTCCGGCATATGGGGCTGGCTCCTTACTCCTTTGAGCCACAGGTGCCACCCCATCCATGTCCTTTTAAAAGATAATTTCCCTCCCCAAGCCAAATGGTAAATATGGCTTTGGAAAGACATAAATGAACATGTATCAGAGATTTTATTCAACTCATTATTAACGAATGAACTGTTAAATACCACCACCAGTTCAAAAAGAGTTTGCACAAATTTACAAATGGTAAACGGCCTATTCCGATGATGAGGCCCTCCACTGAATAGAAATAATTTGCATATCTGTAGATAAGAATTATTTTGTATTACTTTTACATATCTAAAATTTACCAACTTAGGATAAATTCAGATGCTGGCACTATGATAAATGCTATTAATTCTCCTAGATACCTTGGAAGATTAATTAGTAGTACCTAATTTCATCACTAAAAATACATGTACAACTTAAAGTAATGAATAACACTATTTTTAAAGGTACCCTACTAGCCAGTTGGAGAGCTGTGATTTATTTATACTTTTATTTAGAGATTACAAAGACTATCTTTCCACCTCCATTATACTACTTCACTAAGAAATCAAGATATAATGTAGTGGACAGATGTGTAAAAAACAATCCGTGCTCCGTGTTACAATAAATATGTTTTCGCAGAAGGGGAACACAGAAAACATGTCTCATGTGACCTCTTCACTTGTGTAGCCCTTTATGTCACATAGACCCAGAGGCTTGTATTTTCCTAAAGATTTTAATTTTTTAACTAGAATTGCTTGTTAGTTTCACCTAACTTTTCGACTTCCATTGTGGAGGTCAGAGGAAGAGAACCAGTGAATTGAGACCACACAGGCAATGATTTAAGAACATTGTCTGTTCATCTAACTCATTTCATTTATTCAGGCATCGTCTTTGTCAGCTTTAAATTTCTTTTTAGACATCATATTTGCAACAGGGTACAAATATCCTTTCTTGGGATTATTTTCAAGCTTTTTCTTTAAATTTCAAATTAATATGATGGTACAAATGTTTAGGTTACATTGTTTTCAAATCTAAGGGAAGATTCAAGTTGTAGTTGAGCCCTTCACCCCAGGGGTGTGCTGAACATCCTTATATTGTGCACTTTAGGTAAGTTCCTACCAATTGCCCTCCCTCCCCCCACCAAACTTTAATTTTTTTTACTTTAGAGTAATTTTAGATTGGCCAAAAAATTGCAAAGAGAATACTCAGAGTTCCCATATACACGTGCCCTTCATCCAGGTTCCCCACTGGTAATGTCTTCAAATGCCATAGTACACTTGTCACAACTGAGAAACTGACACTGGTTTTTACTATTAGTAAATCCACTCCAGGCTGGATTTGGATGTCATCGATTTTTTCATTAATGCCCACTTTGTATTCTAGGATCTAGTCTAGCACACCAGGTTGCATTCAGTTATCGCATCTCCCCTACCTCCTCTGGTCTATGACAATGTCTCTGCCTTTCCTTATTCATGACCTTGACAGTTTTGAGGTGTATGTTCCAGGGCTACTGTAGTGAACCTCTCAATCTGGGCCGATTTGTTGTTTTTCTTATGATTAGAAAAGGATTTAGAGTTTGGGGAAAGTATTACATGGATGAAGTGCCTTCATTATTATCACATCATGTTGGTGAGAGAGATATAATATCACGTGGTGTCATTAACCTTCATCACACTACAATTTCTTACAATTTTAAAGAATAATTTTGGAACTTATGTGGGTGTTGCATCACAAGTGTGAAATGGGTATTGTCCTCTGCTCTGCTCTCTGGTGGTCTCTTCTGTTCATGAGTCAGTGACCTGGCTCTCTCCACTGACAATGTCCTTCTCCAAACAGGAAAGGACAGGAAAAACCACCAACCCTATTAAATGGTGTTTGGTTTATCCCAGCACAGGCCAGAGCAGGAGGAATAAACTGGGTTTAAGTAATATACAAAGAAGCTTTGCTAAGTTATACCTCATCCTCCTAAAGCAAACTCTACAAGCTATGAGAGCATTTCCTGGGCAAATAAGACATGGCCTCATGTGAAGGGGCCAAGATAAGTTTTGAAATGAAGAAGCCTCAGCTGGGTCACAGATTGCAGGCCATCCTAGCATTTGGGACTCATCCCATGGTCATTGGTAGGTTCTGTGGAAGTCTCCTTCTTTTTGAGGATAAAAGGATCCTCAGACCTTTATGGATTCATTTGATGAAGTTGTTCTCTAAAATACATGTACAGTGAACAGAAAATAGTAATCTTTTCTCTTTCTGTGGGTTATTTTTCTCTTATCCAACCTGTGCATAGGCAGTTTTTCTTTATAAAGATGCCAGAATTTAATGGAAAAAAATCTCTGCATGTATAGAACTTTTCGTATAAAACAAAATTAAATTTTAGGTGAGTTTGGGAGAGGATAAAGAACAAAAAAAAAGTGGAAATATTTTTTACTGGCTTATTTTCTGGGAGGTTTAAAATGGGCCATGCTTACTTTCTTTCAGGAGAAATATGGGAATATGCTTGAGCAAATAAAGTATGTTTTGTTTGGCATTAAGTAGGTATTTTATCATCCTGTTTTATGTATTATTGGATTTAACTTGCTAAAATTTTGTTTAGAGTTTTGACAATGCTGTTCATGAGGGTTATTGGTCTATGAGTTTATTTTTTGTACTTTCTTGGTCTGGTTTTAGCATCAGAGTAATGCTAGCCTCATGGAATGAGCTGGGAGGTATATTCATTTTCTGTTGCTACATAGCAAGTAACCACAAATGTAGTGGCTGAAAACACCAATTTATTAGTTCAGAATTCTGTTGGTCAAAATTCTATCATGGCATGTGTGCATACTCTAGTCAGCATATCACAAGGCTCAGTAATTGGCTGGACTACAATCTCATCTGGAGGCTCAGTGAGAAAATCCTCTCCCAAGCTTACTAATGTTGGCAAGATTCAATTTCTAGTAGTTGTAGCACTGAGATTCCTGTTTTCTGGCTAGCTCTTAGCCAGGGACCACCTTCATCTCCTACAGTCTTCCCACATTCCTTGCCACATGGCCTCCTCCATCTGTAAGCCAGCAACAGTACATCAAATCTTACTTGTGCTTCAAGTAATTTCTCTGTGTCCTGCCAGAGAAAACTCTACTTTTAAAGGGCCCATGTGATTAGGTCAGGCCCACCCTGATACTCTCCCCATCTTTAAGTCAATTCCTTTGAGGACTTCATTACATTCCTTTAACCTAACACCTACATTAGTGTTACTAAATTACTGGAACAAGGTGTGTGTGCACCAGGGGCTGGGAATCTATGGGCCACCTTAGAATTCTACCTGCAACAGGCAGTTGTGTATTATGGGTATTATTTCTTCCTTAAAAATGTTAACTGGTATTTATTGATGAAGCTATTTGGACTTAGAGTTTTTGAAAAAAGCTTTCAATTAAAATTTTAATTCTTTACTAGATTCAGGCTGCCTATTCTTCTTGAGTGAGGTTTATAAATTTATGTCTTTCAAAGAATATGTTAATTAATCTGCATGGTACACAATAATTTATAAAGTTCCTTTGATATTCACTAATATGTGTACAATATGTTGTAATATCATCTGTCTCATTAGTTGTTTGGTTCTTTGCTGTTTTTTTCGGGATCATGATGTGTGATTTGTCAACATTATATATTAATAATCTTCTCAAATGACTAACTTAGAGCTTCATATAATTTCTCCACTATTTTTTGTTTTCTAGTTCATCAATTTATATTTTGATCTTTATTCATTGATTTATTCTGCTTAATTTAGATGAAACTTGGTTTTGTTTTTCAGATTACCTTCTTTGGGATTAGCTGAGTATATTTTTTATTATTCTTTTTTGTTTCCTTTTTGGTTTATTAGGTATCTTATTTGTTTGAGTTTGATTTTAACCATATTTTTAGCATTTGTCTTAAATTTACCAAGATCTGTCTTCAAGTGATATCACACTGTTTTATATGTGGTATGGAAAACTTATAATAATATACTTCAATTTCTTACCTCTTGACTTTTGTGCTATTGTTTTATACTTAATAATAAAAATGAGCAGAAGTAAAAGAAAGAAGGATGGAAGGAAGGGAGGGAAAGAGTGAGTGAAGAAATAAAAAGAGAGAGAGAGAAAATAAGTAGAACTATAAGCCATTATCTGCAATTCTAAAATTGAAGCAGTTCTGAAAACCAAAATATTTTCATGACATAGTTTACAGCAATTCCTGACTCAGTCTGTGTTAATTTGGTGGCAAAACCAGATCTAAAATGGCCTGAGGTGAATTACAGTCAGTCTTCCTTTATCCTCCTTGTATGATTATTCATATATTTTGCTACAGAAAGTTATGCCCAAAAAGTTAACATAGCAGGCCTGAACCTACTATCCTTAAAAAGGCCTGCTTATAAGATTGAGTCCCGACTGGCATGTGGGAACTTGTATTTCAGGAATGTTGCTATCCTCTAAGTCATGAGAGTGCTCACTGTGCCTAAATCAGTGGTTCTCAACCTTCCTAATGCCACGGCCCTTCAATACAGACCCACAGGTTGAGAACTGCTGGCCGAAATAGTTCATACAAACAATGTGGTTTATGCTGAAAACTTGTTTTTCTTCTGGGAGTCTGGAGTTTTGGCAAATGCAAGGCAAAGGGTATTTATGTGTCTAATCCCTAATAAAAACACTGGGTCCTGAGTCTCTCATGACCTTCTTTAACAGACAAACACTTCACCATGTGTTGCCCCAATTTGTTGCCAGAGAAATTAGCTCCTCCTATATGATCCTGCTGGGCGAGGACTCTTGGAATCACCTGGTTTCCTGTGGACTTGCCTATGAACCTGTTTTCTTTGCTACGTTTGCCTTGTATCTTTTTGTTGGGGTAAGTCATCGTGAGGAATGAGACTTCCTAGAAAACCACCACACCTAAAAGCAGTCTTAGGGACCCTTGTCATAAACATGAATGTGATCGATTAGAGAGGGTCACTCCCAAACTTGCTGGCATGGTTTAGTGGCATGTACTAAATGCATCGTATAACTTCTACAAAAGTTCTAAATTCCTAAAGTTCTGAATTTCAAAACCCATAGGACCTGTGGTTTTAGGTAAAAGACTATAGAACCGTGTTCACAATCACACATACAGTAAAATATAAAGAATTTGCACATGTAACGAGTGAGTGTTTCATTAATGACTGATCCTTTCCAGGGATGATAAAGGATAAGACTTTGGGCCGAGATGATGAAGATGAAGATGCTAGTAGCGCTAATAATAAGCATAATAACACCTAACATTTCTTAAGTTCTCATACCCAGCACATTTATAATCTCCATATATTAATTCAGTGAAGTAAATCTTATTATTCCTTTTTTTGTTGTTTGTACAAAGTAAACTGAGCTCAATGAGGTTAGACAACTTGACAGACATCAAAAACTTTACAAGGTTTGGAGACCAGATTTAAAGTCAAGTTCATGTAGTTATATGCCCGAGGCTACTCCCAGTGCCTCAGGAAGTGTCTGCCCTGAACATAGCCCATTGGTCTCCTTTCTTTCATCAGCTTTGTCCCCAGTGCACACAGATTCACTCTTGGGTTGTTCATTACTCTGTGCCCCAGGCTTATTTACAGAATTACATGCAGACTGTTTACTTTCCTCAGGTAGTGCTATTAGTTGGCAGTGGAAGAGGTGCCTTTGTGTTCCCTTCCTGAGTTTTTGTTCCTTACTGTTTAATCTCTGCCATATGTTGGTTCCCTTTCATGCAAGTGATCTCATATTAAATGATTTTTTTTGACTGCAGAAAAAGACAATTTATCAATTCCACTTTATAGTAAACACAAAGCAAAACAAACAATGTTTGTTACAACAACAACAAAAAAACCAAGTCACAGAGGAGAGGAAAAAGAATATGAAAGTCAAGATGGAAGGAAAAAGTCATGTCTCCAATAAGACTAGAATCAGGCAGGCCCGAGAGGTGGGTCTGACATTTGGTTTATTTGCGTGTAACATGTACTTAATGTTCCAAGCTCAGAGCTCTCTGAGAAAATGCACTTGGAAGGTCATTTATAGCTAGTGGGGAAATACAACAAGGGACATATGGGGAGAGGCTCAGAGAAGAAAAGACACTAAGCCTTGAGTCAATAGGTCTAGGTCTCACCAAGGTCGCTCTGTTTCCATATGTGGTGACATTGAGCATATCTCCTAGCTTCACTGAGCCTCGGCTACCACTGAAATTAAGATGAAAATGTTCACAATCACCCATGAAGTCTCTTTTTTTGTTTGTTTTTATTTTTGAGACAGAGTCTCATTATGTTGCCCTCGGTAGAGTGCCGTGTCATCATAGCTCACAGTAACCTCAAACTCTTGTGCTCAAGTGATCCTCTTGCCTCAGCTTCCCCAGTAGCTGGGACTATAGGTGTCCGCCACAGCACCCTGCTATTTTTTGTTTTTTAGCAGGCCTAGGCTGAGTTTGAACCCACCAGCTCCAGTGCCCTAATCTCTGAGCTATAGGCACTGAGCCAGAAGTCTCTTTTGACTAAAAAATTCTGGCCAAGTTTGGTAGCTCACACCTGTATTGCTAGCAGCACCCTGGGAGGCCAAGGTAGCTGGAGAGCCTGAGCTCACGAGTTCAAGACCAGTCTAAACAATGGCAAGACCATGTCTCTAAAAGACAAAACAAAACAAAATAAACCCCAAACTAGCCAGACATGGTAGTAGGCATCTGTACTCCCAGCTACTTGGGAGGCTGAGGCAAGAGGATCACTTGAACCCAAGGGTTTGAGGTTGCTGTGACCTATAATACCAAGGCACTCTACTGAGGGTGACAAAGTGTTTTTGTCTCAAAAACAAAACTCTCTAATCATCCAAACTAAATTTTCAGGGTCAAAATAGGCATCTGAAGATGAAAAGAAAAAAGATATTCTCAGTTAAATATTGTCCTTGAAGAACTATTAAAGACTGTCAGTATCTGCAGTAGATTCTCCGGGGCTTCCCATCTCCATATCCTGAGGCTCGTATTTACCTTAAAACATCCTCTAATTTCTATGAGGTTTCAGAGGCGCCAAGAGAACAAGACCAGAGTCATCATGTTCTAGGGGCTGGCAGGTTCTAGCTGAATAAATTTAATTCAATCTTTCTTCTTTTGTGAATACATTATTTTGCCCTTAGTATAAAGTTTGGGGGTAATATTTCAATACCAATATTGCATAATATTTCTTGTTATGCTATATTTCTTGGCTATGCTAGGAATTATCCCACAAGATATGTGAGGTGATTTAGTATAGTTAAGAAAACACCCGATTTAGAGGAGAAAAGAGCCCATGTTAAAACAGCCCCTGACTAATGATGTAACATTAAGTGCTGAGTCACTTTCCTGGGTGACTCTGTGCTCAGAAGTGAATTCAGAGCAGAAAGGCCAGCTCTACCTTCCTCGCTGATTGGCTGAGCTGAATAAAGTGGGGTGTCACCTGGAAGCCATTTGGAAGTGCAGCCCAGAAAGCGTCTCAAAATATGACTGTGTCTGATTAACTGCTACTTGGAAATACCTGTGAGGACAGGACTTAGTATCAGGTTCACTTGTCTGCCCAGGAAGTTATATGTCTGAGCTTGGACACCAAGCTAGAAGTAAAAGTTCAGAATAATCAGCCAAGTAGTGATTGTAGGAGTTATTGATAATGCCATCATCAATAATAGTAGGTTAAATGTATTAAATGTTTACAGTGAAAATTCTAGTGTTTAGTACTTTGGCTATTTTAAGTCTCTTAACCTGTACAGTAGGTGCATTGAACAACTAGGAAAACTGCTATCTGAAGGAGTTGAACCTACCCAAGCCCACACAGCAGTCAGTGCTAGAGCTGTGTTCTGAACTGAGGTCCTAGTTCTAGAATCCATTTGGACCCAGAAGCAGGCAGCCAGCATCATAGCAGAGACAGCAAGGGAAAGCAGTCATCTTGGAAATATCTAGGTTAAAAACTTGATACTTCTAGAAAACTTTGAGCATTGACAGATTCTATAGTTCTATAAATAATCCTGAGGTTAGAAAGCTAAATCCCAGGGCAAAGAGAATGTAGACAAAAAAGGAGAATTCTAGATCGGATACAATAGCAACTATTCTCTTGGTCTTCCTTATTAAGGGCAATCGTTATTTTCTCATTAAGGAGTAAACATATCAGAACTTCACCATATAAAATCATTTAATGGTTGTCAATCACGTCATAAAGTATAGATAGTTCTTTGTGCAGAAGACGGCGCAGTTCTCCTAGGCGAGTCTTTCAGCTACCTTTCCAGAGCTCCTGGTCTAGATCTCCAGATAAGATATAGATCAGACTCTGGCAAACTTCCCCTATAAAGCAGCAGATCATAAATGTTCTCTGCTTCTTAGGCCAGATAGTCTGTCTCACAACTACTTGACTCTGCAAGAAATGTAGGGTCAAGAAATTGCTCAAAGACAATATGTGAACAAGTGGGCATTGCTGTATTACAATAAAACTTTATTTGCAAAAACAGTTAACAGGGCGGCGCCTGTGGCTCAAAGGAGTAGGGCGCCAGCCCCATATGCCGGAGGTGGCAGGTTCAAACCCAGCCCCGGCCAAAAACTGCAAAAAAAAAAAAAAAAAAAAAAAAAGCAAACAAAAACCGTTAACAGGCCTTTTGCCAACCCCTGATATATATATATATATATAGGCGTCTATAGTAGGTAGGGTGACTGAATTGTTCCATTTTACTCAGGACTTCCCCAGGTTCAGGATTGAATGTACTGGGTTCTATGAAACCACTTATTCAAAGGCAAACTGGAAAGACTGGTTATCATGGACTATTATAAATGACTAAAATAGTCATTATCATGACTATTTTATTTGTCATTTGCATGATTCTTGAAACATAGAGCTTACCAAATGTGAGAGAATTTCACCTCTTCTCTCTTAACATTGCCTTGACTAAGTTTTCATCTGCCAGCATAAAGTTAAAAATGACAAATACATTCAACCCCTAAGAATTATGCACATTGGAGGGAAAGGAACCAAGTCACAATTTTCCTGTTTTCTATCTGCTTCCGCCCAGGGACGTCATACTTCCTCCCACCATCGAAGCCACTTTCAGACAAAGCTACAGACTGTGTTGGCAAGGTGTCATCTCAAGGGAGGAAAGTCAAGTTATAGTAGAATTATCATTCTTGGACTAATTATTACTGTTCCGTGTTCACAAGCCCCAGAGAGTCAGCTGGATGTCACAGATAAACAGCAGGGACTGAGGTGGTATGGAAGAAAAGCAACCTCAAACGGAACACTAATTGACTGTTTCCTTGGCAGCGTTAGCCAACTCCCGCGCGTGGGGTTTTAGCAGAGTGAAGTGTTAGAAACTACAGAAACGATCAGCACGTGAATTTTCTACTGTCAGAAACGTCCCAGACACACCAGGACTGCAAAGAATAAGCAGAAGTTTCTGGTAGTTAGAGTAGAACATCGCTACCCACCATCGCTCTCTGTGGCAGCCTTGGGCAAATCTCTGTACCCCGCGCTCTCAGTGTCCTCGTCTTCCAGACAGTAATCCTCCCACGAGCCCTCCATAGAGAAGCGAAGAGGACAGTCCTTGGAATCTGCCTGAAGTTTGTCTTTGTACAAATGACTGGGTTCGCGATGATGCAACATCTTCCTGTGGGACTGTGTCACCCCAAAGTGGGTAATTTATAAAGAACAGAGATATATTTCTTATATTTCTAGAGACTCGGAAATCCAAGATCCAGAGGCCACCAACTGGTGAGGACTTTCTGCTGCAGCGTAACGTAGCAGAAAGCGTCGCGTGGCTGCAGTACGAGCAAAGATAGAGAGAAAGGGAAATGGAAATGGAGGGAGACAGAGAGACAGAGAGAATCCAATGCACCCTCTTTTAAGATCCCACCACCACAATAATAAATCCACTCCCAAGACATCGGCATTCCTAAAGGTTCCATCTCCCAGTGCCTCCCACACTAAGGACCAAGTTTCCAACACACAAGCTTTGGGGGACGTATTCTAACCACAGCACCCGTTACGAACTGGACACCTAATCCATTTAGCAAAGCATCGTCATGAGGAAGTGGTAGTTAGATATTGTGTCGGAGTGGGGCCTGCAGACCCAGGTAAGTTGTACCAACATATGACTCAATATTTCTCACGTGCCTAGTCCTGCCTTGTGGTATCAAGCAAGATTCCCAGTCAACTTACATGCCAAGAAAGCGAGTGAGTTCTTCAGATTGCGCAGTGCTCCCATCCGAGACTGAGCTACAGACATGAAAATACATCTCACTTCAGCTCAAGTTGAAGTGTCAAGGGAAAAGCATGAGTTCTCCTGAGACGCTGGAAAAGCAACCCACAATAGCATTCTAGTTTGCAGACTGAATTACCGTAAAGAAGACGGAGCAATGCTGGAAGAAATTCAACCAAGCACCCAGAAAAATACAGAACATTAGAGAGTATGAGCGAAAAATCTGCTGCGAGAAAGGGATCCAAGGCAGGGTAGAAAGGCTGAAGAAAGCTTCAGAAAAAAATGACAAGGCTTAAAGGGAGAAAGGACACAGATGATGTGCTGGAGCTCAGGTAGCTCTGCCTGGGTGGCTTTCCTGAGGAGAGCCTGGTAATTTTCCTGAAGGAATTCTTGGAATAGGAGGGCATGTAGTGGCAATGATGGGAATGTCTCGGCTTAATGGAACTCTGCGTGAAGCTGAAGTTCTGGAGCTAGGGCAGCCTTGTGGGATATGGCACGGAACATGACAGATGCATGTAAGTAACAGGGCAATCGGATATGTACAATGGTATATAATATGTTCTTCCAACCAGATCTCCATGTGTCCCCTTTATTCTATATTTTGGGGCCCCAGAACTTTGAGAAAACTTTGCTCTTAAATTACAGCATGTGAAACTTCTTTTGCAAAGAACTGTTCTCAGGGCAGCCTGGGAATTTCCTTTCTCCCTAAGTCAATGGTGAGTTTGAGAGTTTGGAAGTTCTGTCTCAGCACACTGCTAAGGTGCATTTTACACTCCTGCGGGATAAATGAAGCAGTTCTCCATAGAACTGGATCTGACATGCTTGGCTTTTCCTTTCTCTGGCAGTTTTCTCTCCTTTATGTGTCAATTACCTGAACAGTGCTCCCTGTCTGAAGAGTCTGATTTGGGAGCAGTTGACCTCTGACACTTATGAATTCATCAGTAAGCAGTCACATTTGAAAGTGAAGCCTATAATTCCTCTGCTAGGAATATATCCAGAAGAAAGATCACATTATAACAAAGATATCTGTATCAGAATGTTTATTGCAGCCCAATTCATCATAGCTAAGTCATGGAAGAAGTCCAAGTGCCCATTGACCCATGTATGGATTAATAAATTATGGTGTATGCATTCCATGGAATACTATGCAGCCTCCTTCTCTCTTTAAACATCCATTCCCTCGAGAGATCTTATGCTTTGAGCTGATTTAGATCACACAGTCCTGATTATTTGCTTAATTTTAGT